>CAUYRT010002320.1:0-18313 GCA_963574885.1 Lepilemur ruficaudatus
AAATATATTTGGGGATGGGTATTAGGGGTCTCAATAGGGGGTAGGAAATCCTCTAAAACTGATTTATGTGAATAGCTGTACAACTTGGTAAATTTACTAATAACCATTTAATTGTACACTTAAAATGGAGTAAAGACATGACATGTAAATTACACTTCAATAAAGAAAAAAAAAAAAGGCAAGTAGCCAAAAAAAAAAAAAAAAAAAAGACTTGGTGCATATAAAGACCAAATTACAAAACCTAACAAAACAAAACAAAAAAAATCCATTGATTTAATCATTCCCTTAAATGTGATTTCCATTTTATATGTGAGAAAACTGAGAAATAACAGTCATATTGCTGAGAGGGAATAGAGCTGAGATCTTAACCCAGGGCCTCCTGCCTTGTAATCCCAAGATCTCCCACCTCTGCGACATGACTGAGCGGGAAGGAGGGTGTTTATGGGTTGTGAGTTTGTGCGTGCACGCTTTGCAGTTGGGTTACCACAAAGAGCTAAGAATGCCCTGAGTAATCTGGGAAACACGATTAATGTGAAATTGCTTCTGGGCAGATTGGTAGCCAGAGTTCCCGTGACGTAAGAGTTTTCTCTCCAGTCGGAACATTGAGACCTAGTGATGGTTCTGGTTTTCCTGGCTTTCCTAAATCTCTTGTACGTATTCCCATGGTTGGCATGAGAACTGCTCTTCTTGTTGCAACTGATTTATGCGGACCTTTCATGTTGCTCACTGAACTTACTGAGACTTCTGAGTCGGCCCATGACCCTGCTACATTTCCTGAAACTCTTCCCCCCTAAACTCGCAAAGACACAAACCCTGCTTCCTTAAGAGAATTAAAACTCTGCCTACCTGGAACAAAATATATTTGGTAAGTAAAGAAAAGATTAAGTATATTGCAGTTATTGATAACAAGAGGAATTGGAAAAGAGCCCAGGTATCTCATTGTAGGGTTTTATGTACCCCGTTTATTTGTCATCGTGAGCAAATAACGATAGGTCTGCTCAATGAAATGTTATTCATTCATTGAAAAAATGGAGGTTATAAAGACTATACAGCCACACAAAACAATACATTATATATAATAATTATCAGGGAGGGAATAGTCAAGAAATTAAATGTGTCCTGTGGTTTTTATCATGTGAAATAAAAAGGAAAATCTGAGAAAGAACTATACCAACATGCTAACATTGGTTATGTACCCTATAGCACATTCAAACAGAAAGAAGTATTGTCAAAGGAACAATTTGGAAGAACTGCAAATTAACTGAATGCCAGCATCTGAACTGTTATAAACAAGTTTGGTTCAGGTATTGATCAATGACAATACCAGGAGAGATTCTTTCATTTAAGACTTGATGAAGAGAACAGAATTTGATAAGAATGACTGAACCCATGCTACAAAGCAAAAATTACACACAGGCTTACAAGAGAGTTAACAAGAACATGATGGAGAATCAGCTTCTGAAGTCAGATAATTTGCTATTTGCAAGGCCTTGAGCAAGTTATTTAACCTCTATGTGCCTCAATTTTCTCTTCTTTAAAATGGTATTATTATTGAGGATGAAATAATACTACCTGGCATACAGTAAGTACTCAGTAAAAGTTACTAGAAGCATTCTGATACTGATTCTCTTTCTTTTCTTGCTTAGATAATGTTGATATGCATTAGCAGCATATAGCAAAAGAAAGATATCAAGTGCTTGGCAACTTTATTGGCCCCTCCATCTGCTTGATTAGCAAAAGCTTATCCCTGGGTGGTATAGCCCTGGAGGTTTTTCTCTCTGATATGGGAGTTCTGTGGTCTCTCCTTTGGGTAGAAAATTAATTCCAATATGGGATCCAAAGTGAAATCAGTTTCCACAAATCAGTGGAAAAACAGACACGCTCGTGTTCCCTGAGTGACACTGTGGTACATCCTCTCCGCTCTGTGGCACACCAGGGGAATGACAGCTCTGACATGCAGCCCGCATTATGTGAGGCCTGACTAGAGGTAGAATGGAAGGGCCGTGTGTGAGTCAGCTGCAGGAGGGGAAAGCGTTAGGAGCGGGACAGAACAGGGTGGTGGACTAATAGTTACACTCTGCCCTGAATTTGCTTTGTGGCCTTGGGCAAGTGAGTTCACTCTGACCCTTAGGTCCACCCCAGGTAAAATCAGGGAGGAGAGCTGGGTAAGTTCCTTCCAACACTCACTCTATGATCCTATGCACCCTCCCAGAGACCACTTCCTCTGAAAAGACAGGAAACACAATGGATTCTCACAGCTCTCTGCTGATTCACGTGATCTCAGGTCCCCAAGCCCTTTCTTCACCAGTAGAGCATGACTACTCTCAGGCTGACATTAAGGCTGTTCAGCAGATAGTCCTGGTCAGAGCTGGGGGTAGAAGAGGTGAGCTCTCCGCCTACGCAGGCTAGGGTTTGGCATTTACTCGTTGTCATTGCTGCCATGGTCCGTTGCCGCCTCATCTTGGAGAACATTTTGCACTGTTTAATCTGCCTCTCTCTCTCTCCCAGCACTCTTCTAAATTGTCCTGGCTGATTTTTCCCTTTTCTTTACAAAAGTTCAGTTTACTTTTGGCTTTAGCTCAGAGCTTTGGTGATGAAAGAGAGGGGATCATATTTCCTCTAGTCAGAGCTGTATTTTCAGGGCACAGCTGCCTGGACCCACTAGGAATAAAACAAGAGTAGATGTGAGGTCATGGGCAAATCCCACCCAGCTCCCTCCTGGTGGGAGAAGAGCCCAGGAGAACTTAGCTTTTGGAAGGTCGAGCCCAGTCAGGATCGTAGGTTGGAAGCTGGGTGCTGGTATCTTAGCTAATCAGTAAAAGGGAGTGCTCTTTTCTGGCTTTTGGATGGAACTGCCTCCAATCCTATGCCTGAGGTCTAGGAAAGGTCTTAATTTTTGACTTACGGAATGTTGGAATTAGAAGGTCCCCAAGATCTGTTGTATAGTGACACTAAAGCCCTGTTTGGTGCTTCCTGAAAAGCCCTAACAAATATGGCTGGTGCAGAAAACACTTCAAGAGGCCATCTAGTTGGATTAGGAAGCTTATAATTTTACAGTCATGTCATATGTATGTGTGACAAACATACACACATGCACAGATGTTTCATGAAGTAGGTAACTGGAGAATGAATGGCCTGTTTGCCAAGGCATTTGAGATATTCATTTCAGGACAGCAAATAGTTAGCAATAAGTCTAGGTTTTATGATCTGATAATAATATCTATGCGTATACAGTATTTATTGAGCTCTTATGATATCCTGAGGGCTTAATAAGGATTATATTATTTAATGTTCACTACAATCATATCAGGTAAGGGATGCTATTATCCATATTTTATGAATGGGAAAACAGAGACTTAGAAAATGTAATCAACTTTTCCAAATTCACAAAGCTGCTAATGGTAAAAAAAGGAATTTAAATAAAAGTAGTCAGTCTACAGAGCCTGTGCACCTATCAAGCAAATTATATTACTTCCCCAAATGTGATCTCTGTCCCAATGACATGGTGAATACTTTTCATTTTATAATGAATTTCATTCAGTGTAGATTAAAAAACCTGGATTTGGGAGCTTTACTATGTGGCTTCAAATCCCAGTTCTGCCATCTATTCATTGTTGTAATCTTGGGCAAGTTGCTTAACCTCTGTGCCTTAGTTTCCTCATCTATAAAATGGGGATAATGATAGTATCAATCTCATAAGGTTATGAGGATTAAATGAGATAACACATGCAAAGCTCTTAGAACATAGTAATGCTAGCCATTCTTATCATATGTTAACTGTTATAAATAAAAAATATATATTAATTACGTACTGTATACTAAGTATTAGGTTCTTAGATGTAGGCAGAGGAGAGGGACAGGATATTATAGTGAAGAAGAAAAAAGTTATGGGGAAGGAGAGACAGTTATTTAAACGAAGTATGATGTAAAGTGTTATAATCCATAGCGGATTATTAAGAAAGGAGTAACAGGGAGGAGATAAAGCTACAAAGGGAGGTCTGGGACCATACTTGGAAGGAAAAGGAAACCGTATGTGCTAAGGAGTTGGGACTTCATCCTGTGTAGACAACAAAGGAGCTGGGGTGTTTTAAGGAGAGGGCTTAGTGCAATCATTTAAGGGCTTTACTAACCTCTATCTGAAACGCACTTAATCAGAGGCAAGCATAAGAAAAGATCCTAGAGGAATGGTTGTTATAAAAATATTTTTTGCCAGAATTTAAAAAATTCTGTTTGCAAGCTGATCTATAGATTTTATATAACATAAAAATATTCTCTGTACCAAAAGAGGACTTTAAATCATTTTATGTCCTTATCCCATATGCATCGTGCAAATGACTTTCATTGACTTAATACATTTGGCACCCTCTAGTATGTACAAAACATGCTTTATAAATAGTAACATAGCCCATGCTGCCAGCGGCTCTTCTTGACTCAGGCAAAGATGACAGTGTATTCTCTTAAGAACATGAGATAATGCCTGAGGCAGTTCTCTTAGTACGTGTGCCAGAGAAGGTTTGAGCTGGGGCATAATCTCCAGGGAATGGGAATAATTTTAAAAAGCCAAAGCTAGGGTTGGCTGATTTTTATAGCAGTAAACCCAACCTGTTCCACCAGTTCCAATTTGCATGGCTGATTAAGTGACCAGTGTGACCGGCCAGTTCTGTGCTATGTATGCCCAGCTTAAACACAGAGAGCTAAAGGAAGTGGAAAAACCCAGGTTAATAAGGAAAGAGCTAAGGATGTGTGCAAGGATTTAGCATAGAATGTTTGTCACAGTGTTGATTATAGTAGTAAGAATGCCCAACAATTGGTAAAGTGAAGTGATTAAATATCATAATACATCTGTAAGACTCGCTACTTCATAGTTATTAAAAAGGTTGTTGTAGAAGAGAATGTAATGACAACACAAGGGGGTGGTACTATGGTATATGATTATTTTTTAATATGGTATGCACAACAAAATCCTATTTTGTAAAAGAAAAAGAGTCATATTTTAATAGCTATTATCTTTAGATGATAAGATTATAGGTGATTTTTTTTATTCTTTTGCTTATGTGTACTATTTAATTTTTCTATAGCAAAGGGCTATTAATTTTATTTCAAAGTCATTTTAAAAAATCAAAATAATTATCTTCCCCTATCTCTTCCTGGGTGCTGCCTACTTAGGTAAAATCCATCTCCTACTCAGCATTATGGCCACCCTCAGATCCCTTGTGAAGCCCAAGATCATTAAAAATGGACCAAGAAATTCATCCATTACCAGTGATTGATATCTCAAAATTAAATGTAACTACATAGCAGCAACCCGGACACACTGACAACAGGGTGTGGAGAAAATTCAAGGGCCAGATCTTGGTGCCCAATGTTGGTTATGAAAGCAACAAGAAACAAAGCACATGATGCCCAGTGGCTTCCAAAAATTCTTGGTCTACAACGCTCAAGAGCTGGAAATGTTGCTGACATGCAACAAATCTCACGGTGCTGAAATTGCTCAACATGTTTCCTCCAAGTACAGTTAAAGCCATTATGGAAAGAGTAGCCCAGCTGGCCGTCTGAGTCACCAGTCCCAACACTGGGCTGCGCAGCAAGGAAAGTGAATAGACAGCTCATGTGCACATTTTATCTGTGTTAAATAAAATAATAAATAGTGTGTCATCTTGCATTTCCCCCACCATAAGAACACAAAAATAAAAACCAGGAAAATTTAAATAAAATGGAATACAAGTAATTTGTAGGTAATTTATGCATGTTGCTCATTTGGTTCTCACAACAATCCTATAAAATGGTGTGGCTGAAACTGCTGATGTTCTCCCAAAACCATGTGCTTAATGACATTTCCCAGCCCCTCCTGCAGTCAGATTGGTTCTGTAACAAAGCTGTGACAGACGGAATATGAGTGTAATTTATGTTCCCCTTCTAGCCTGGCCCTGCAATACCCACCGTCCTTTTTGCTCTCTATGACTCTTCATCACAACTTCATCTTGTGGCCCAATAAAAGGAGGCCAGATGTTCAGAGACAGCTGCCCCCGAAAGTCACTCATCTGCACCTACCTTGTGAAAAAGGTAATAAATCTTTAGACTTCTGGTTTCCAGTCCATCATGTAAGAAGCTGGAAGTCACCTTTCAGTCCTAACAACAAGCAAAAAGCTGAACAAATTGAAAAATCAACAATTCTTCTTAGATCTGTCAGAAAAGTGGGGACACAGAGCAAACAACTGCCCCCCAAATTAAACGTGAATTGCCACAGGTGAGTAAAGAAAATCACAGTTTGCTGGAGCAGAAACCCATGAGCACAGACCTGTGCAGGAACCACAGCTAGGGTAGGGAAACCTGAACTCTAACGGACAAATTGCTGGAAGCTCAGCATGGACAAGTCCGAGAGGAAAAAAAACTCCAGGGGGACCCAGTCATTGGAGGGCCCCACATTTTGTGAGTTTTATTTCCAGGAGCTCAACCAGATTCTTACAGTTACTATCAGAGAAAACTCTTCTTGTGCTTCTGGCAGGGAGAGGGGGAAACAACGTATTTTGAAATATGCCAGATCACTCTGTTCTTAACAAGATGTGCCATAAAGAGAAGCTATTTAACCAGAGCCTAACCAGCTGAGGTTTTCAGACATGGGGGAAGGAAAATACCTACTCCAGCCTACTGTAGCTTTCTTTCCCACCTAACATGGGGGAAAACTAAGAAACATATGTAAAGTTCATAGTCCAGAGGTATAAGCTCACTAAAAGACCGAGATATAATCACAGGACTATAGTACTCTTCCCCTCCCCCAACACCTTACCACATTGCATTACTAAACGCCTACTTTTTTTTTATCTTTTTTTTTTTAGACATCAGTTTCATTATTTATTTATTTATTTGTTTGTTTGTTTTTATACTATTCTTTTTTTTATATTTCAGCATATTATGGGGGTACAAATGTTAAGGTTACGTACATTGCCCTTGCCCTCCTCCCCCCTCCAGTCAGAGCCTCAAGCCTGACCATCCCCCAGACGGTACACATCACACTCATTATGTATGTATATACCCATCCCCTCCTCCCCCCTCCCATCTGCCTGACACCCGATAAAGGTTGTTCCTATGTGTCCACTTAGGTGTTGATCAGCTAATACCAATTGGCTGGTGAGTATATGTGGTGACTGTCCATTCATTCTTGGGATACTTCACTTAGTAGAACAGGTTTCAGCTCCATCCAGGAAAACACCAGAGGTGTTATATCACCATTGCTTCTTATAGCTGAATAGTACTCCATGGTATACATATACCACATTTTATTAATCCACTCGTGTATTGATGGGCACTTGGGTTGTTTCCACAACTTTGCAATTGTGACATTCGTTAAATTTAGAAGGTCAGCTGAGTCAGGCAGAGGCAATCTTGAACTTTAGGTTTCTGAGCTGTTCTCAGCATCGATGGAGGGGCTGCCGTCAATTTGCTGTGGTGGAGTAAGGTCATCTACCCTGTCCCCGAAGCTAGTGAGACATTGGTGGGGTGAACCACTGGCTGGGGGCCAGAGGAGGATAAAGCAGAGGGTCAGAGGTCTGCAGCCGGGAACAACGAGAGGAGACCAAGGCAGCAAAGGAGAGAACCAACCACATCCTCCACCTCAGCCCACACCCGATCCGTAACGTGATTCAAAGAAACCTGTTCCATGTGACCTTGGACAGACTCCTTCACCTCCGTGGGCTTCCGCCCCCTCATCTGTAAAATGAAGAGGAGGATAGGATAATCTCCAAAGCTCCCATTAGTCATAAAACTCTACGTTTCTACAATTCAAGTCAATGTCAAACCTTCTCCTAATACATGCAGTTTGTAATATTAATACAACTTAATTGAGCTGCTAGAGACAAAGTCACTGGTAAAGCTGGTATCCCCAAGAGTAGCAGCAGGATTACAAGGCCTCATATTTAATGAATTTCACACACCTCTGACAAAAATGGCCCGTTATTGTATGCAAGTAAAAGATTAAATAGAATTAACGAACTTCATTTTATGAATTTCAATCAGCTATTAAAACTCTATATTCCTAGGCCAGGCACGGTGGCTCACACCTGTAATCCCAGCACTCTGGGAGGCCAAAGGCCAAGGCAGGAGGACAGCTTGAGAACAGGAGTTTGAGAGCAGCCCAAGAAAGAGAAAGACACCATCCCTACAAAAAAGTTTAAAAATTAGTCGGAAATAGTGGTGCACACCTATAGTCCCAGCTACTTGGGAGGCTGAGGCAGGAGGATCGCTGGAGTTCAGGATTTTGAGGTTGCAGTGAGCTATGATGACACCACTACACTCTATCCTAGGAGACAAAGCAAGACCCTGTCTCAAAAAACCCCCCAAGGGAAAAAAAAAACCGTCTGTATTCCTTATTACTCAGCAATAAAGAGGAACAAACTATTGATATGTGTGACAACATGGATAACTCTCAAAATAATGATGCTGAGTGAATGAAGGCAGACGTGAAAGAGTGCATACTGTATGGTTCCATTTGTATGAAACTTTCAGTCTATAGTGACAGAGACAGATCAGTGATTGCTTGGAAAGGGGGCAGGGGGCACGGGGGCTGTTACAAAAGGGGCATGAGGAAACCTTTGAGGGCAAAGGATATATTCACTATCTTGATTGTTGGTGATGGTTTCCCGGGTCAGAACTTACAAATTTAAACACTTTACACGTGGGCACAGAAAGACAAATACCGTATGTTTTTGCTTATAAGTGGGAGCTACATGATGTGCACACAGGGAAGCAGAGTGTGGAAGGATGGACACTGGAGACTTGGAGGGGAGGAGGGGGCAGGTCACGGAGGCTGCTCGGTGGGTACAGTGTGTGTTGCCCCAGTGATGTATACGCTGAAGGCCCCGACTGCACCGCAGTGCAGTATATCGATGCAGCAAAATCGCATTTGTACCCAATGAATAATACAAATGAAAAAAATTTTTTAAATATGTGTGGTTTATTGTATATCCTTTATATGTCAATAAATTCTATTTTTTAAAGGCTGAATTTTTAAAAGTAAAAGAAACATGTATTTCTTCGTCAACTTCAGTAGAACATACATACTTAACTAAAAAATTGAACTCAGCTATTATATGAGAGGAAAAAATAAAAGAGAGTATATGTATATCTATAACATCTGTATTACATATCATGTGTGTGTGTATATATATATATACATATATAATTATATGACTTCAAATAAGGTCTCACCCTTTAATGGTCAAAACACTGAGATCAGATTGGCTAGACTTAACTAGATAGTGGTCATCCCACAGAGTAACAAAACATGAAAGCATAAGATGCCATATATTTCTGATATATACATGATTCAAGATATTTAAACTTTAAGGATTTAAATAATAATATCATCATTTGTTTAGATTTTACACAATCAGTGCTTGAAATGTTGTTTATTTCCTTTTGGATGCTTTGCCTACAGCTAAAGTATGCTGTCACCAGGGAGCAGTTATATCTCAGTTACAGCCACAGGTATAAACAGCAGATCTTCCACCTCAGGTGCGGTTAACTGACAAGCAGCAGCAGAAATGAACAGTTGCCTTTAAAAGACTAAATGAGGCCAGGCACGGTGGCTCACGCCTGTAACCCTAACATTCTGGGAGGCCAAGGTGGGCGGATCACTCGAGGTCAGGAGTTCAAGACCAGCCTGAGCAAGAGCGAGACCCCGTCTCTACTAAAAATAGGAAGAAATTAATTGGCCAACTGAAATACATAGAAAAAATTAGCCGGGCATGGTGGCGCATGCCTGTAGTCCCAGCTACTTGGGAGGGTGAGGCAGAAGGATTGCTTGAGCCTAGGAGTTTGAGGTTGCTGTGAGCTAGGCTGATGCCACGGCACTCCAGACCAGGCAACACAGTGAGACTCTGTCTCAAAAAAAAAAAAAAAAAAAGACTAAATGAAAACTTTTACAAATGATGTTTAGCAATACTGGTTATGGTCATTTGTTTTCATTTTAAATGGATAAGAATTTTAAAAATCAATACAGAAATATAATTTAATTCTTTTCTTGCAAATTCCAATTCTTTATATCTTTGGAAAAGAAAGCTTTTAAGAAGCAAACACTGCAGCTCAAAGAGAGGGCATGAGAAAAGTGTGTCAGAGTAGTTAAAAACAAAAGTCCCTTGTTCTGGAGAAATCTGTGGATTTGAAAAAATTAGCAGAAGACCAGCTTAATTTATGTAATAGCATATACACATTCTTAGTTAAAAACTCAAACTGCTTTCTGTTTTCAGGGCACTAAACTGGTGTACAAAAAGATTAAAACCATATGCCATCATTAGGCTTTGCTTGTCTAACGTCTAAAGCAGACTTTAGATTCTAAAGCTGACTTTGCTTCTTTTAAAGGCAGTGAGATTTTCAAATCTGAGTTCCAGGGCACATGGGGACTCAAGTCTTGTGGGGATTGGTTGCCAACTCCAGTGATTTTTCAAGTTCATTGAAGGATCCTTTCCTTCTGGAGTAATTGAAAACTTAAACACCAAGGATCAGTGATCATCCGTGTCTCATCTTCTTGTCATTATGTAAAGATCAGCAGAGAATGAGGCAGAATACCAGTGACGGAAAAGAATGTGCTGGAATATGGACAAGGAGGAGAAAACAGGAAATCATTCTATGTGGGATGGTGCGTGGGAACTCCTGGGGCGGGTGACCAGGACAAAGTATTTATATTAACAGTGGACATTTCCTTTCCCAGTCATAGCCCCAGGTTTTGCTTTGAGGGAAGCACCCCTCTTCTCCTGTCAGTTTGGGTGGGATTCATCCCAGCTCCAATCCTAGGATGGGCTGCAATTGGCTTAAGCTAGTCACTATGCCCTGGTCACCATGGTCTTTCCAAACTAGGCACACAGTGCAGTCTGACAACTACCTGCAAGGAGATATTGAGACATCTGCGGGGGGAAGTTTCCTCTCCCACCAGTGGGAGTACCACAGACACGCTCCTCCCCTGAAGTGTGGTCAGAAAGCCCAGTGGTCTGAGCTGGTTGGTGGGATCTGGTCTATTACTGAGAGTGAGCAGCCAGGAGCTGCCAGGAATCCCCTTTGTGGAGAATAAAGTAGAGCAGAGAGCAGGGAAAAAATAGAGAGAGAAATAGGCCCTTGGTTGAATCGACTTGAGCTACTGGAACAAATCATACCTGAAGTGAGATTCCACTATACTTTCAGCAAAATAAGCCAGGAACCCCACCCCTTTAATGTTTGAATGAATTTCCTATAACTTGAAGTATAAGGAGTCCTAAGTAATCACTGATCATTTTATATGGGTTGTGGACAGCCCTAAAGATGGCCAAAGATAAAAATGGTCAAAATGGTAGATTTTATGTTACGTAAATTATACGGAAATTTTTAAAAATGCAGCGATGTCTGGGGGAAAGAAAGATGTCCAAGTTTATGCATCTGGAGCTTCTGCGTATCCCTGGAAAAGTTCCTGTGGTTATTCAAAATCTACCTTTGCATAGTCCTCCAGAAAGACTTTTTTTCTGCAGGTCTGTAAAGGCATCCCACGTTGATGGCAGTGGCTCTCATTCTTGTATTATTTCTGGACCATTTGGGCTCTGGTTAAAGGAGAGAGATCCAACTCTCAACGGGGTGCTTATTCTGTACCAGCTACTGTGCTGAGTAATTTCTGTGTATCATCTAATTTTCTTTTAGTAGCTACTATTCTTATTACTATCCTTATTTTACAGATGGAAACACTTGAGGGTTAGAGGAGTTAGGAAACTTGCCTGTGCTCACACAGTTGACAAGCGACAGGGCCGGGCCTTGAACTCTTTCGGGGCTGTGTTGAAGCAAAAGGTTCCCCCACCCGCACCTAGTAACGTTAGTTATCAGCGGAGGAAGCCAAAGAGGGGAGGGTGGTTCAAAGTCTCTGAGGCATAGAGACGCTCTAGCCAAAGTTTCCTCCTCTCCAGGCAACAAAAACAGAAAAACAAACATTGGTTAGCAGCATACTTACCTCCACACCAATTATATGAAACCCCAGGATCATTTATTTCTGATTAGAAATGTTCCAATAAGCTCTACTTTGGGGATATAAATGTCTGCAATTTCTTCTGCTTTTGTCACTTTGGGACTGTCGTTGCGTGGGCTGGGTGGTGGTCAGCTGTTGGGTAGAGAAGATGGGGCGGGGCAGGCCAACAGTTGGAAAGGGAGACAGAGAGAGACAGAAGGAACCTGAATGACCTACAAAGGTTGTGGGTTTACAAAGGTGAGTCTGAGATGTGGCATGAGCTGGGCTCCAGGGAGATGGACTGGGGACGCCCAGATCCTGACATGGACAGATTGTATAGCAGAGAATGGGTAGAGACCGGTGTCTAGATCTCCAGGTCTGCCAGGAAATCCCAGGCCGGGACTGGTCCAATCCCAGTGTCCAATCCAGGCAAAAGAGCAAGGAGGAGCTGTTGTTGGCATTGGGGTTAAACCTGAGCACAAAGGAACATCAATGATGCGTAATGTTTGTATGATCATTTGGTGTCAGGCACTATGCAGGCTTTACTTGCATTATCTCATTTAATCATCCTCTATGAATTAGGAATAGGTGAGAAACGTGAAGTTTAATAAACCAGTTAAGTCACCAATTATTCCAGTCTAACTGAAGACACCTGGTTCTTGATATTGTCTCCCTAGGTAAGGAGCTAAGACCTTGAGACTTCGAGAGTGAGAGAGTGTGAGTGTGAGTGTGTGTGTGTGTGTGTGTGTGTGTATAAAAAAAGACCTTGAGACTGGGAATGGCATCATGGCTTGTTGGTCCAGGGATAGAAGCTTGAGACACTGTTCTGATTTTAAGCTGATCAGAATAAGTCAAACTCTGGAGGTCCCGATAATTGCAAGAGCAGGATTAATTCTCTGAATAGTCATAACTTTCATCATTTGGTCAGAAAGGAATTGTTGAGCTGTATTACAGCCAATTATTGTAAATAATAACGGCTTTGAAATTTTTTCTGTCTCTTGCCTTGTATGTAGACAAATTCATTTGACATTTACTGATGTCCTGCTATGTATTGGGCACTGTTCCGGGAGCTAGGAGTATGAAGATAAACAGGACACAGCCCCTGTCTTCAAGCATCTTACAGTCTGTTGGAGAAAATAAACTATCTGTTAAGTACTAAAATAGAAGTATATGAATAACTCTGTCAAAGAAGCTTGGAGTTGGGTCTTGAAGGACAAGTAGGAATTCTTCAAAAACATTACAGGAAGGAAAGACTCTAAGAAGAGGAACTGGGGTCTGCAAGGATGTACAAGAACCCAGTCTGTTTATAGAATAGCATCATAATTTCTGAAGCTACAGTATAGGGTGTATCAAGAAGGATTTAGTGGAAGGGGGCAAGCAGTATGAAGGAGGGTAAAACTCCAGGAAAATTCAGATGTCAAAAAGCATTAAAATGCATTGTATTTATATTTTTTGATAAAGAAGTAAAGAAGTAAAAGAACAGGGTATAAGTTATGATTTGTGCCAAGGTGTATCAGTCTGGATGTAATCAGGTGAGAGAAGTCGTACAGGAATTATAGCAGACAAAACTTAATAGAATTATTTAAGCACCACATGTACTCGCCATCAAATTGGTATTAACTGATCACCACTTAAGTGCATATATAGAAATAACACTCATCGGATGTTGGGCAGATGGGAGGATGAAGGAGGGATGGGTATATACACACATAATGAGTGCGGTACGAACCGTCTGGGGGATGGACACGGGTTGAAGCTCTGACTCGGGTGGGGCAAGGGCAATATAAGTAACCTAAACATTTGTACCCCCATAATATGCTGAAATAAAAAAAAAAAAGAACTATTTGCCAAGTGTGGTGGTTCATGCCTGTAAACCGAGCACTCTGGGAGGCTGAGGCAGGAGGATTGCTTGAGGCCAGGAGTTAGAGACCAGTCTGAGCAACATATCAAGACCTTGTCTCTACAAAAATAAAAATATTAGCCAGGCATGCTGGTGTGCTCCTGTAGTCCTAGCTACTTGGGAGGCTGAGGTGGGAGGATCACTTGAGTCCAAGAGTTTGAGGTTGCAGTGAGCTATGATGACACCACTACACTTTAGCTCAGGTAACAGAGCTGGGCAAGACAGAGTCTTGCAAACCCTGTCTCAAAAAAAAAAAAAATACATCACTTCTCTGCATTCTTGAAATGCCTTGTTTGTTTACCTATTATAATCGCTTCTTGGCCTTTTGGCTAAGATCAAGTGTTTACCTATTATAGCATTTATTTCATTCTCTCTTGTATCATGGTATTCACTAGACTAATTTCTAGATGGTCTTCACTAGACTAATTTCTTCATAAAAAAGAACTGCATAATTATTTTTCTTTTCTCATCAGACTTTCAAAAATTATAAATTTTGCATATAATAGACATTTGGATATTTGCCAAAATGTAATTTTCTTAGTTTGTCCCGAGTCTTTTCTTATTATTGCATATCTTGAAGTTCTTGCAAACTCCTTATGAAGCTGTATAGAGTTTGAAAGGACCAAATGTTTTTAATAATCTTGTTTTACAGAAGAGGGTGAGTTACCTGCCTAAGGTCATATGGCTAGTACAAGGACAGGCCCACCACTAGAACCTAAGTTTCATTTATGTATTGGTAATTTGTCCCATATTGAGTTAGGTACCATGCTGGGCTCTAGAGTTCCACGAATTAAGCAAACACCTTTGCTTTCAAAGAGCTGATAATAATATTTGGGGAGCAAATAAGAATAACCCAGTGAACCCAAAGCAATGTGATGAGTGCATTACAGGAAAATGTGGGCTGGTATTGAGCTGGTACTCTCGAGCACAGCTGCATGGTGGTCCAAATACTGAAATATTTCCATACTGTTGATCAATAGTCACTTTCCCTGCCTCCCTCTCCCAGACATACCCATGATCCAGAAATTGAAGAATTAATGCATGAGTGTCCAGAGCTCTGTTTCAGTTCTTGGGGTTTTTTTTTTGAGACAGAATCTCACTCTGTCGCCCGGGCTAGAGTGCCGTGGCGTCAGCCTAGCTCACAGCAACCTCACACTCCTGGGCTCAAGTGATCCTTCTGCCTCAGCCTCCCAAGTAGCTGGGACTATAGGCACTCGCCACCACACCTGGCTAATTTTTTGTTCCTATTTTTAGTTGCCCAGTCAATTTCTTTCTATTTTTAGTAGAGACGGGAGTCTCGCTCTTGCTCAGGCTGGTCTTGAACTCCTGACCTCAAGCAATCCTGCCGCCTCCGCCTCCCAGAGAGCTAGGATTCCAGGTGTGAGCCAACAAGCCTGGCCCTTGGGAGTTGTTAAGACCAGCCTTTATTCTAATTGGATGTTCCCAAAGCAGAACCAGTTTTCTGCTCTCTTTAAATATTTTGAATATCACGCCTACGGATATGCCTTAAGAGTTAGGATTAGATGGAATACAGATAGCACGGGGAGAGACCTAATTCTAATTCAAAACAAAAGGTTAAAAAAATGCTTTAAAGAACTGGAAAAAGACTTCCCACCCCCCTAATTTTTAGAGTAATACATTATAGAAAATTTGGAAAATACAAGTATAGTCATGTAAGATGTTACCATGGGATAAACTGAGTAAAGGGTACATGAGACCTCTCTGTACTATTTTTGCAACTTCCTGTGAATCTTTAATAATTTAAAAATAAAAAGTTTTTTAAAATGTGAAGGAAGCCTATTTATCTAGCTTGGTATTGTTAATTACAAAGATAGTCAATACTGTATCATTGCAAATGGAATTCTGTTGGCACTTAATTAAAATACAACAATTTTAATAATAAAAAACAATAATCTTAATAGGAAAAGAAGATGGAAATAGTCCACTTCACCAGTTTGGAGTATAACATAAGAGTATAACCTCCCTCAATAGTCAAATATAAAGGACTTGGACTTGCAGGAAGTCCCTTCTTTCCCTGAGGTTCTCGGAATCTCACAGATGCCCACTCTCTGTGATGCTTGCTGGGCCTGCTGCGTGTTGTCACCCTTCTAACCCAGCTACCTGAGCAGTCCTAGGAAATGCTGATCCACTGTTGCCATCACCACTTCCCTCAGCAATTTCTTGGGGGTGGGGCGTGCTTGATTAAGGAAATGTTCAGCACTTACCACTTGCTCGACATAAAAGCATTTGCTCCAAGCAAGGACATAGTCATCACCATTAAATTCTCCCAGAGTTACAGACAGACCCCCACCATGCAATGAGGCAATCATGATAGTTCCCAGTACTTCCCCCAGTCTCTAAACAGACCAATCCAAACCACTAAAGTTTTAGAAAGCCATTTCTCCTCTTTCTTCAAGGGCACACAGGCTGGCTAAAAGCGAGCTCAATTTGCATTGCTAAGCAGAACATAAAAAATCTCAGTTTGTAGCATCAGCATGCAAACTTAAGGTGAGCTGTGCAACTTTCTTCAAGATTAATGAATGAACGTTTGCCTTATGTATAAATGAATAAAGTGCCTCTTGTGGTGAGCGTCCCAAAACCAAGGAATCAGTTCCCAAGCCAACTCCAGAAACTGAAACAAATGACAGCTCCCTTGGATGAAAAAACTTCATACACAACGTGCACATATACGACTACACACGTGTATGCACACACATTTACAAATCTTATTTTTAAATCTTTCTTACTTTTTATATTATTTTTAAAGTCCTTCCTCTGGAACCCCACAAGAAAATAAAATAGATCACCTATAAACATAAAATCACAAATAAATGAAATTATACTTAAAAGTAATAAATACTCAAAGCTCATTATTTTCTAATTGTTTTACTACAGCCTACTGTTATCTATGTTCTTGAGATTATTTATACCTATTGTATCTGTAATGGTACAAATACTGCATAATAGTGTTCTAAGGTGCATTTCTTCCCAAGTCTTCATTCAGGGACAATGCATGGTTAGCTTACAATTGGCTATGGTGGGAGTATTTATACCACAGAAATCAGCAAACACTACAAATTGGGTTTGATTTATTGCTTTTTGTTGATTGTCTGGACTTAATAAAGGGACGGAGAAAATGTTAATAATACAGTTTAAACTTTAAAATATGTAGCATCTATAACCATTACATTTAGCACAAAAATTAGCACAAAAAATTGAGGAAATATTCTTCCAATATTCAAAAATTATTATTTTACTCAGTAAAGAAGTCAATTATGTTATTGATAAACTAGTGAAGTTCTGACATCTTCATTGTTCCACTTTTTTCTCACTGGTTGGTGTAATGCAAAATATTAACCAACATTCATGTCAGAACTACTCAAGTTCATCAGTTACAACCATTGGTTGGCTACAGATGTAAGATTTAGGGAAAAATCAAAAGAAGCATTTTGTGACAATCAATTGGATATACAGAATTTAAAATACAAAGTATTACATATCTCATTTGTAAATTGTGTATTATTCTTTATAATTAAAATGTAAAACAAGCATATACACATCCATCCATATATATGTATGTATATAATACACGCACATGTTGTAAGGATATAGGAAAAACCAAATTATTTTTCCTACACTCTACTTTCTACTCTCACTTCTGACACCGGATATGTGGGGTTTTCCCCCACCCGCCAAGCAATTTTCTGGCAGATTCTCTAGCAGACACTAGCTGCGTATCCTCTAATTCAATTCAATTCTGACCCTATCTACCTGGAGTTAGCATCAGATCCCGTAGGTTGAGGGCTCAATCCTGCAAGACTGCCTCCCAGTTCAGATGCCACGCACAAGCACAAGTTGTGACCTGTGCTTCTGACCAACTGCTATACCTTGGATTTTACAACTCCCTCCTTGGGTTGGATTGATTTGCTACCCTGAGTGGCTCACAAAACTCAGGGGAACACTTATGTTTATGGTTTATTAATAAAGGATATAATAAATGATGAACAGTCAGTCGAAGGGATACCTAAGATGAGGTCTGGGAGGGTCCTGAGCACAAGAGCTTCTGTCCCTGTGGAGTTGGGGTGCGCCACCCTCTCGCCATGTGGATGTGTTCGCAAACCAGGAAACTCCTTAAAACCAGTCCTTTGGGGTTTTTTTGTTTTTTTTTTTTTTCAGAGTCTCACTCTGTTGCCCGGGCTAGAGTGAGTGCCGTGGCGTCAGCTTAGCTCACAGCAACCTCAAACTCCTGGGCTCAAGCAATCCTTCTGCCTCAGCCTCCCAAGTAGCTGGGACTACAGGTATGTGCCACCATGCCCGGCTGATTTTTTCTATATATATCTTTAGTTGGCCAATTAATTTCTTTCTTTCTATTTATAGTAGAGACGGGGTCTCACTCTTGCTCAGGCTGGTTTGGAACTCCTGACCTTGAGCGATCCGCCCGCCTCAGCCTCCCAGAG
>CAUYRT010002323.1:0-12071 GCA_963574885.1 Lepilemur ruficaudatus
TCAAAGTCAGGAGTTCGAAATCAGCCTGAGCAAGAACGAGACCCATCTCTACTAAAAATAGAAAGAAATTAATTGTCCAACTAAAAAGATATAGAAAAAATTAGCTGGGCATGGTGGCGCATGCCTGTAGTCCCAGCTACTTGGGAGGCTGAGGCAGAAGGATCACTTGAGCCTTTGAGGAGGAGTTTGAGGTTGCTGTGAGCTAGGCTGATGCCATGGCACTCTAGCCCAGACAACAGAGTAAGACTCTGTCTCAAAAAAAAAAAAAAAAAAAAAAAATTAAAAGACCAAACAAACCCAGAATGCCCTCAAGCTTTTTTGCTTTGACTCTGGTCAAGCCATGTTTAACCTAGAATTTTAGCTTTGATTCACCATATGCTGCGCTTTTGTTTAGATTCTCCTACCCTTTGGCTAGATAACTTTAAACAGTTATATAATGAATACAATTGTACTAAATCACATCCATCCTATATTGGACTGGAGAATAGAGTGACAAGGCCACATATTCATTCTCATATCAACTCACTTTCCCAATTTATGGAAGCCTTTGCAGAAGTAGCAGCCAGGTACCAAGGTCACTACCTTCCATTACTTTCAGCCCACACTAAGCAGAAGTGAGGAGTGGTCCACAGAATGAAATAGGACATGAAACTCAGTACAAAAACATGAGAGGTTCATCTTCACCTATGTGTACCCTCTCTTTAAGAAACATAATAGGGGCAGGTGGTTATATATAAAGATAATTAAAACTTACATATGAAAAACACATCCAACATACTTCCTGAAATAATTTAATGTATGTTCATCAAAAATGAAATTTATTATCAATAGACTTTAAAGGAAAAAAAAACATACAATCACATCAATTAATGTATAAAAAGCATTTGACAAAAGCAAACATACAAATTGATGATGCAAACTCTCAGCAAAGTGAAAACAGACAGAGACTATCTGTAGTTGATAAAGGACATTTACAAATCCAGCAGGTAACATCGTACTTAGTGGTGGAAGACTGAATGCCTTCCCTTAAGATCAGGATAAAAACAATGATGTCCACTTGTGCTATTTATGAAATGAAAAAAAATTAATTTTAAAGAGAAAGTGAAACATATATTAAAGAGAAGTCTTACTGTTGAATTATAAATACTAAAACATTGTTATATTCTATATTATTAAAAGAGTAAAGAACGCTACAGAAAAATGGGTAAGAGATCTCAATAGATAATTGACATAAAAGAAATGCAAAGAACTGTAACATGAAGAGATGCTCTACTTGACTCATAATAAGGAAATGCAAGTGGGCACTATGCCAAAATGCCCTTTCTTACCCCTTAGATTAACAAAGATCTAAAAGGGTGATGATAAACTTTGTCCATAAGGCCATGGAGAGACAGTCACTTCCACACATTCTTTGTACGCACAGGATTGGTATGCACAAAGACACCAGTCTGCGAAGAGAATTTAGCCTTCAGATAATTCCAGTCCAGCTATATGCTGATAGATCAGATTTCCAAAGGAGGGTTATAGAGGCAGAGCCTCGATTTGTAGGATTTTGATTTTCATTGTGTAAATAATACCTCCACAGCTCTTTCCAGCTACCAATGTGACAACACTGAAGGCAAACCTGGAAATATATGCACACAATTGTCTGTTGTGTGCCAGTAAAAGCTGGCTCTAGCCTACTGCTACTCCACCCCAACTACCAGCTTGACTGTATCCTCATAAGAAAATCTAAGTGAAAATTGTCTACCAAAGCCCAGTCAACCCACTGAAGCCTAACAGACATTTTTGCCCTAAGCCACTAAATTTTAGGTTTTTAATACAGCAATAGATAACTGGAACAGACTTAAGGATCTCACTAATCAATCACGATGAGTAGTATACATGAAGATTCCTGTTACAAGACAATTTAGGAAATGAACATTAGTATTTATATATATAAAGAATTATTGGTGCATTTTAAAGTGTGATAATGGTAACTTGGGAATTAACCTAAGGAGATTTATTTAACTTTTCTACAGCTTAGTTTTCTTATGTATTAAACATGAGCAACAACACAGGAAATTAAATTGAAAACAATGTATGTGAAAAACTAGCACAATAACTAGGTCATATCAGTGTCTTGATGAATTTCAGTCCTTTCATACTGACAATATTAATCAAATATTTATATGAAACAAAATACAATACATTTAAAAATTAGAAAAATATGTGAAATAGAATTAGAAAGGACAATATAGGAGCCAGGAATAATTTTGACAAAAGAATAGGAAGGTGGCTAGACAATATTTAGCACCATAGCCTGACCCTAAGATGGACAATTAAATATTCATATTTAACCTTATTTAGTGCTAACAATCAACCATGTAATGCTAACAAACAACCAACCCTAACCCTAACCTTAACCCTAGGAGTATTAGAACAATAGTAGCTTTTAGGATATGCCATTTATAATTGAAAATTACATGATTAAGAGTAATCAAGTGACAATTATATTTAAGGTGGAGAAAGAGAAATATGAACAACTTTGAACAAAAAAAAAATAAGTAGGTACATTGAATGGTAAGATAAGGTCTGTTTTCTGATTCAAAGAAAATTCCTGAAGGCCTCAACTTGTAAGGAACCATTTGCATTGATTTTATTGTCAGACTACTTTTGAAAGAAGCTGCGAAAGAACCAATATAAATGCAGTTATTGAAAAGTACCCTACTTTCTATTTAAATATACTATCAAAACCCATTTAAATGCAAAAAGACATTGCTAATGTCTTCCTGTTAATTATTAATGTTTTTATTGCTGTCTAATTCCCAAGAATTATTTCATGTGGCTTACAAAGCAAAATATATACAATACAATGAACATTTTGAAATTAAAAAAAATATATCATTTGCCTACTTTTTGATGGAGTTACAAGTTTTTTTTCTTGTTGATTTGTTTGAGTTCTTCACAGACTCTGGATATCAGTCCCTTGCTGGGTCCATGGGAAAAAGCGGGAAGGCAAAGTAAGAAGCCCATTCCACGTGATATCACATACAATAACATTTGATAAATGTTAACTGCAGGACGTTTGCTGGGTGATATGAAGTGGCTGATGGTAGACTAGCTTTTCTCCTTACCAACCAGCAAAAATATATAATAAAAAAAATACCTGCAAAGGCAATGGCAGCTGCTGAGACAAAGAGAATTAAAAGTCCTGAGACTAGTGAGAAGAGAGAACCTTGCAGAAGTGAGTTGAATTTCTGCCAACAGAAGAAGCAATTTGCTAATTCTGGTTAATTACAAGAAGCCAATCATCAGGTAACATGCTCAGGGAGGACAACTGCTACGAGAAAAATAAAACTGGCAAATATTTCTTTAGATATTTGAAGGACTGTAAACATACAGTCAGTCTTTCCCTAAGGACATTTGCAGAATATTGGGATTCCATGGAGCCAAGACTAACTAAACACCTAAACTCACAGCCTACAGAAAACAAAGCAGAGCATTTTGTCAGTTTTATGAAACAAAGATAAGATTTCTTTAGGGAGAAGGGCCCCCAAAGAACCCACTGTGACTTTATTTTACACCATAAGGAAAGGAGTATTATAGAGTGGGCCTTACTAGAACAGCATCACAGCTATAATATAACAAGTTTCCAATTAGATGGAGCTGATCAGAGACTATTTTATTACCAAGGTATTTACTTTCTCTGTAAAGAGCCAGACAGTAAGTATTTTGGCTTAGTAGGCCAGATAGTCTCTTCCTGCAATATCTCAGTTTTTCCATTATATTATCAAAGCAGTCATAGACAATATGTAAATGAAAGAATGTGGCTGTGTTCCAATAAAACTTTATTTACAAAAACAGGAAACTAGTCAGATTTGGCTCATAGCTGTAGTTTACCAACTGCTGGCATAGAATATGATATTACCCAGGGTTTCTATAATTTTTATATACATTGTCAATGTCTGACATTCAAAAATGTCTAGCTTCACCAAACCATAGGCTAAGAACCAAGAGGGAGATAAAGTACTGAAAATGAAAAAAGACCTACATGTAAACCAGAAATTAAAATTTGCTTACTAGGGTTTATAATGACTATTATTAACTATTTTTTTAAATAGAAAAGATATACAGTGTAGATGAAAATATAGAGAAATATATCAGCTGATTGGGAACCATAACAGGAAATGCTTAGAAATTCTAGCACTGAAAAATGGGACATCTGAAATTAATAACTGCCATATTAACAGAAGATTAGACACAGAAGAGAGAAGTAAAATTTAGTTTAATAGAAAGCATTCAAACTAAAGAACAAAGTTAAAATAACAAGAAAATAAAGATACAATTCTTTCAAGTAGGCAATCATAAGATTGATAGCCAACTTCTCAATAGAAATCACAAGAGTCAGAGGACGATGAACTGACTTCTATTTTTTTTCTTTTACATAGTTTTCTTAATTTCAGAATATTACAAGGGTACACACGTTTTGGTTACACGGATTGCTTTTGCACTGCTTGAGTCAAAGTCATAAGTGTGCCCATCACCCAGATAGTGTATATTGTACCTGTTAGGTATGATTTCACCCATCCTCTCCCTCCCTGCCACCTGCTTGACTTCCACTGAGTTTTACTTCCACCTGTGCACATGAGTGCTGCTCAGTTAGTTCCAATTTTATAGTGAGTATACATGGTGTTTGTTTTTCCATTCTTGCCATACTTCACTTAGGAGAATGGTCTCCAGCTCCTTCTAGGTTGTTACAAAAGGTATTATTAATTCATTTTTTATGGCTGAGTAGTATTCCATGATGTACATATGCCATATTTTATTAATCCACTCAGGAATTGACAGGCACTTGGGTTAATTGCACGTCTTCGTGATTGTGAATTGTTCTGTAATAAACATTCTAGTGCAAGTGTCTTTTTGATAAAATGACTTTTTTTCCTTTGAATAAATACCCAATAGTGAGATTGCTGGATCAAATTGTCAGTTTGATTTAGTTCTTTGAGGAATCTCCATACTATTTTTCATAGAGGTTACACTAGTTTGCAGTCCCACCAAAAGTATATGTGTTCCTTTCTCTCTGCATCCATGCCAGGATCTATAGTTTTGGGACTTTTTGATGAAAGCCATGCTCGTTTGGGGTAGGTGATATCTCATTGTGGTTTTGATTTGCATTTCCCTGATGATTAGTGACGTTGAGCATTTTTTCATGTGTTTATTAGTCATTAGTCTACCTTCTTCTGAAAAGCTTCTGTTCATGTCTTTTGCTCACTTTTTAATGGAGTTGTTTGTTTTTTTCTTGCTGATTTGCTTGAGCTCTTTGTGAATTCTGGTCATTAGCCCTTTATTGGATACATAGCATGAGAATAATTTCTTTCATTGTTATAGTGCTGAAAGAACTAACTAAAAATCCTGAACCCAGAAAAACTACCTTTGAAAAATTAAGGCAAAAATTATTTTGAAGAAACTCTGTAATCTTCTTATTGATCTTGGTGTTGGTAACATGAGAATTCATCTAATCGTATATGCAGATCAGTGCACTATTCTGTGTGTATGTATATTTTAATAAAATATATTAAAATTAAAATGTAAACTAAGCAGAAAATGTAAAGGATAGTCTGTAAAGCGCTTTGTTAATAATAGTTAAATGGTCAAACTTCAGACCGTCAGATGGACTCAGAGGTAGAACTCATAATATACAGAGGAGTAAATTTATACTCTGTGACATAGATTATGTTTTCTCTACACTACATTTCTCTTAACCACATTCCTGGTAAGATATCAATTCATAATTTTCTCTCTAAAGAGGCTCTGGAATATTGGTAAATTAGTTTGTTGGGTGACAAGAATTATTCACTCTAGGATTCAGACAAGTGTGCAATAGAGATGAACACCACTTATGGAAATCAAGATGTACCAGTTATCTCATGTTTTGAAGGTTCCAAAAGTAATCTCAATTGCTAGCTAAATTCACATAATACAAACTACCAAAACAGTGGCTTAGAATTAAATATTATTTAAATTCAAACTGCATACTTAGATTTTTAGAAAGTGCAATGCTTTAAAAATATTTATATATTTGCAGGCACATGGCTGTAATCTCACTTCTAGTTTCTTTCAGACATTCTGGATAAATGCCAATTTCTCCTTAACTGAGGGCCACAGACTTCCTTTGGAGGGTGCTGGGAGACTGGGCATTGAAGAAAGTAGGGGTATTTGGTGAAATGGGAAGAGAGGTCCAGGATATCTGGCTTCATGAGAACTGTAAGAATTCTCTAGGTGAGGTAATTTAAAGGGGGGATTTTAAAAATATATAACCTTTTTCTTCAATTAAAGTCATTGACTATTGAAGCTAGGTAAACAAAAGTAAATGAGAAAGTTTGGTTTTTTATAGCCCTAAGGAAAAATGATAGTATTCAAATTATCTTACCTAATTTTCATATTTTTATTTTATATTTCTTCCATAATGATATAAACTAAATGAGCACAAGCATATATTTCTGTCTTGGTCGCTTTCTTCTAAAACAAATATCAAATACAACAAATATTTGTTGAGGAAGCAAGAAAGGAAAGGAGGGAGACAAGGAAGAAGGAAAAGAGGGTAGAAGACAGGGAAGAAGAAGGGAAGGGAAGGATGGAGAGAGGGAGAAATGGAGGAAATAGTTAAGGAATTTTGAGAAAAAAAGATTACTAAGAAAAGTAACTGTTTTCATTGATGTTCTATTTCTTTGCATTTTATTGAAATTATGAATGATATTTAAACATGTAATAGTATAATATCAATGCTGAATAATATAATAAAAGTTAATATAACCAAAAGAAAATGATTTTGACCCAATTAAATAGTGTAGATCATAAAATTAGAAATGTTTTATATCCTACCTGGAGCAGCTCACTCATTTTGCAAATACATTTGCTACACCTACTACATCACTTAAAAGACTAAAGCCCAGGGAGTGCTCAGGATATAAATGAAGTATAGTTTCTGCCTTGTGGACTTATAAACTGATTTTGATAGGTAGATAAACTGAACACAAAAGAATGGAGACACTTGCTGGGGGGGAAATGGGTGTCAACTTGATAAATATAGCAAACCAAAGGTTATTTTTAAAAGAAAAGTAATGGTCTTGCCGAGCTGTTTGCCCTTCCCTATCCACATAACCATTACCATTAGTCTACTTCATTGTCAGAAGGACTGAAGCAACTTCTTAGTCAAATAAGTTCTACTAAGTCTTTTAGTGAAATCCCTCCTCAGTACTCTAAGTAGCTTGGCGAGAGGGAGGTCTCTAAAATTTTCACATTGTTATTCTACTTGTATATGCTCATCATCTTACAGTCCACGTTTTAACCACAACTTCTAGTGTTCTAATAATTTTTTTCAGATAAATTATTGGTCTTAAATTACAGTGTTCAGCAAAATTTAATTTCTTACGATCTCAATTTCTATATGAACCATTTTCATTCTGATCAGTTGCCTTTCCCCCAAGGCTCCAGCAAATAAAATTCCATTTGTGTTTTTTGACTTATTACATCTTAAATCACATGAATGTTGATGTCCCTGTAATGTTTAGCTTCTATTTAGCTGCTACTAGCAATATGTGTTTCATTGAGTGAACCATTACAGTGAATATCTGTTTTTGTAGTTGGCTATCAAAAATATTTTAATAATTATAAGTGTTCTTCATTTTAGTCAATCATAAAGTCACATGGTATTTTTTAAAAACAAATATATAATTTCCATAAATTAATTTTCACAAATATTATGGTATAAAATTGGTATTACTTGATTCGGGGATTCCATTATCATTTTTTCTAAATTTTCTTTTTTCTTTAATTTTTATATAAAAGATTTTCTTTGAAGTCAAAGAAACACTGTTTTAATAAAGGACAAATATATAATGTAACATTTGAGTTTATTTATTATTATATTGTCCTAATTGTTTTACAGTCTAAATAAACATATAAATATCTGTAAGATGCCATATTAAAAGAATTGTAATTTCTTCATTCAAGATTTCCATCTTATCATAATAAATGTTACACAAATTAAGCAATTTCAATTTGGATTTTTATAATTTTTATTGAATATATTTTGTTGTTTTTAAGTCAAAATTTCTCTATGGCTAGTTAAAACAATGTAGAATTTTCAGAAATTCTTTAGGAAACACCATTATTGAAATTGCTTTCCTTTGGTATAAATAGTCTGATATCTAACTTTTTGCTTTGGTCAATTTAAATATTAAAGAAAAAAAGTTAAATATTTCATAAAATATTTTCTTTGCTGGTAAGAAGACTAATTCTGTTATGAAGTTAGAAAATCAAATATAAAAGAAAATATTTATGAATAGTTGAATAAATGCAAAAGTGCCAGTAATAGCCATTATATGATTTAAAAGTCTAACAATAATGCCAGTGTTTTGCTGAGACATAAACTAAGAAAAAGAGATATTCTAATCTTACTTTGATTATATTACTCCCAAGTATTGTTTTCTCTCACAATCTCTAAGAAACCAAGGGAAACCATAAGACAAGAAATTTGTGCATGGTAAAAAAAATAATAAATTAGCACTAAGGATGGCATGAAGACAGAATCAACAGGAGTTATGTTTTGAATTCCCCTGGAAATTCAATATTGCGGAAGGCCTGTTTAGCTCTTCGTGAAAGCATTAAACGTATCAGGAGTCTGTGTTTGCAGACTATTTGAAGTCAATGGAGCAGTTAGACAATTAGACACAGTTTTCCATTTGGCTTAAATGAGTAATCACCTCATTTCTGCTATTCTATTTCTTGACATCTAAAGCCATTTCATACTCTGCTCCCAGAAAAAGAAAAAAAAAATCCTTATCCTAGAGCAGTAATTGTATGTTTGTGTTGATTTGGAGGTGACTTTCAGCAGGAGCATGGTTATCTCTTTAACAGAAAAGCAAGTAAAAAATGATAATATGTTTGCTTTCTTTTGAAACTTTTTTTTTAATTCAGTGGGGGCTGCATTTTGTTTGCAATCTAAAGAAAGAGCCTGCTTGTGCAGCCAAAGGCAGTTCTAAATCCCCTTGGCCGGCAGGGTACCACAGACAGCAAATCCATGAAAGTCATTGAAATTCGGCACACACCCCAGTTGCCTTGCAATAATTCTATGTTAATTTATATTTTCTTGTGGCCTTGCAATAATTCTATGTTAATTTATATTTTCTTGCCTAAAATAAATTGGGGAATCCAATTTCTGAATTTTCACAAGAACTTCTAAGCACTATTCTTAGGTAACTTGCATAAATAAAAATTCAAATAAACTGTAATATATCTATTGATGGATGAAAAATATGATCATAACATTAGTTTATTTAACATATCTTTCATTTTAAAATATATTTAAATATTTTGTTTCTTTATTAATTTATTATTTATTCTCAAGCCATGGTATGTTTACCAGATTAATTTACCAGTTGATTAGATTTCCCAAGGTCATAGATATTCAGTATTGAGCATCTGGAAATATAATCCATGACACCCGATTCTCTCTCTGGAATTTAATATGTCATACTATATTTTTAGAGAACCAGATGGGGCAAATAGGTAGAGCTCATACCATTTAAATTCTACCAATAGTAAGAATTGAACACAATATGTGTTTTGAAAGTTATTAGGTATATCATATATATGTATGTATATATAAAATAACTGATAAAATACAAATAAGGATAAAACCTTGCCAAAGGACAAAATTCATTGTATTCCAAGATAAAATTATTTAAAAATTGAGCATCTTGTGATTCTTTGAAATTTGGAAAATTTAATGCTGGTATAATACATAGAGAGAGACAATAAGTAACATGATTCTTTATTGTTCTATAAGTTATACTTTCTGATCATTGAATAATACACATGAAAGCATGATATTAATGTCTTAGAAAGGCAAATGATATTACATATGTTCTCTACACATAAAAGGTATTAGTGATAAAGCTCAGGACCTTATGATGGTCAAGATACATGTGAATTTATAATAAAGAAGATTCCTAGCTTTTATAGGGAAAAATAAAAACCTGTGAGTACACATGTAGTGGTTATAGAAGGGTAATTGTATGTGGCTGGGGAACTTCAACACAGATACAAGAGCCTTATATACCCCCCCATTACTCCTGCTAATTTAAATTTGCATAGAGCAGAGAATGAGTACTGCAGGTCCAACTCTTCTTATACTTGTACTGGAAGGGGAGACAGCAATTCAGTCAATGAAATGGCCATGGGAATGTGAGAAGCTGAGCAGGAAAAGTGAAAAAGGCAGATTCTCTGTATAGCTTTCAATCAAAAATGAGTTAAGTAGTCCTCTTCCCTGCTGGAGGCTGAAAGAAGATGGAAGCAGCCTTTCAGATTGTGGTTCATACTTTAGTCTCAGCAACTCCGATCCTTGACAAAGAACACAGATGAGAAAGAACCAGTGAAAGATCACAGGAAACATGAAGAATCAGAGAGAAAAATCACCTCCAAAAATAAATTCTCCATCATCACCAACTGATAGCAAGCTATTTGATATGATTAATCTGACAGAGGAAGATTTCCGAATATGGATTGTTGGAAAACTTAATGGCATTGAAGAGAAAATTGATTCCCAACATAGAGAAACCACAAGAACAATTCAGGAAATGAATGCAAAATTCTCCAAAGAAATTGTATTGATAAAAAAGAATCAAACAGAAATCCTGGAAATGAAGGAAATATTCAAAGAGCTCCAAAACTCAATGGAAAGTCTTAAGAACAGGATGGACCATGCTTAGGAGAGGATTTCAAAGCTTAAAGATTATGCATATGTGCTAAAAAAAAAAAATCAGAAGAAGAAAGGGAACACAGAAACAAGAGACAAGACAAAAGTTTGCAAGAAGTATGGGATTATGTAAAAAAAAAAAACCTAACCTACGGTTGACAGGAGTGCCGGAGGGGGCTGAGGACCACTCACAAGGGCTGGAAAACTTATTTCATGAAATACTAGAGTAAAATATGCCAGGCCTAAACCAGAAATCTCAATATTCAGGTACAATAAGCACACAGAACTCCTGGAAGACTCAACATGAAAAGGCAATCACCTCGTCACGTGATTATTAGGCCGAACAAAGTAAATGCAAAAGGAGCAATCCTCCGTGCAGCCAGACAAAAACAACAAATAAACTTCAAAGGCAGGCCTATCAGATTAACTGCACATTTCTCATCTGAAACCCTACAAGCCAGAAGGGACTGGGTGCCTATCCTTAATTTTCTAAAACAGAATAAAGCCCAACCTAGAATTCTTTATCCAGCAAAGTTTCATCTATGAGGGAGAAATAAAGTCCTTCTCAGACAAGCATTCTCTGATGGAATTTGCAAAGACTAGACCAGCTCTTACACCAGCCTTTCACACTGAACAGGGCAATAGGCACTCTTCAAAGTAAAACCCTCAAAGAGTTTTAAGGCTAGAACTTGAACTGCAGGAAGGCGCAAGGAGTGAAACAAAGCAACTGGACTTTACCCAACAATATGAATGTAAACCTTCCTCAAATTTCAATCCTTTCAATTAATGTTAATGGCTTAAACTGTCCTCTGAAGAGAAATAGACTGGCAGAGTGGATAAAAATCCACAAGCCCAGTATCTGCTATATACAAGATACACATCTAACCCACAAGGATGCATTCCGGCTGAGGGTCAAGGGATGGAAAACGATCATCCAGGCAAATGGAAGTCAAAAGAAAGCAGGTATAGCTATACTATTTGCAGACAACATAAGCTTTAGAATAACAAAAGTAAAAAAAAGGATAAATATGGCCACTTTATAATGGTGAATGGGAAGATCCAACAAGAAGATTTAACTATTCTTAATATTTATGCACCCAAAGTAGGAGCACCTAACTACATAAAGCAAACCTTGTCAGATCTTAATGACTTGTTAAACAATACTGCCATAGTATCAGGAGACTTCAACACTCCACTGAATCAACTGGATAGATCCTCCAAACAGAAAATGAGCAAAGAAGTAATGGACTTAAACAGAGCTCTTGAACAAAAAGATCTGACAGATCTCTACAGAACATTCCACCCAAATAAAGCTGAATTTACATTCTAC
>CAUYRT010002324.1:0-12585 GCA_963574885.1 Lepilemur ruficaudatus
TAGGATTGCTTTTGCTATACGGGGTCTTCTTTTGTTCCATATGAAGTGTAGAGTTATTTTTTCTATATCTGTGAAAAATGATGATGGTATTTTAATAGGAATTGCATTGACTCTGTAGATCACTTTGGGTAATATAGACATTTAAACAATGTTGGTTCTGCCGACCCAAGAGCATGGTATGGTCTTCCAACTGTTTACGTCCTCTGCTATTTCTTTTCTCAGTGTTTCATAGTTCTCCCTGTAGAGGTCTTTTACCTCCTTAGTTAATATATTCTTAGGTACTTTATTTTCCTTGTTGCTATTTTGAAGGGAATTGAGTCTTTGATTTGGTTCTCAGTTTGACTGTTGTTGGCATATATGAATGCCTCTGATTTGTGTGTATTGATTTTGTATCTTGAGGCTTTACTAAATTCATTTATCAATTCAAGGAGTCTCTTGGTTGAATCCTTGGGTTTTTCTAGGTATAATATATCATCAGCAAAGAGTGAGAGTTTGATCTCTTCTGCCCCCATCTGGACACCCTTTATTCTGCTCTGTTGTCTGATTGCTGTGGCAAGAACTTCCAGCACAGCTATAGTTATTTGTTTACATATTGTCTATGGCTACTTTTTGCTACAACAGCAGAGTTGAGTAGTTGCAACAGAAGGCATATGGCCCACAAAGTCTAAAATATTTTCTATTTGACCTTTTACCAATAAGGTTTTCCACACCCTGGTCTAGCAGAGGGATACTCTGTGTGCTCACCTGACACTCAAGTTTGCAATACCCCCAATGGGAAGATGTCCGACTTTTCAATGAAAGGACTTGTGTTACAGGAGGTTGCAGTTACTTGAAATACTCCCTCCTTTCTTTGAAGAATGAAAGAAGATTCTGAGTGCTGGTCACAGTAAAAATTATCTCATACAAGTTAGCAAAGACTATCTCCTGGAAGAGAGCTCTGACACTTTCTGTTTGCATGTAAATGTAACATAAGCATCAATATCCACTCCCACCTCAACCTCCATTTCAAGGGTCAGTTTCCTCTAAAATACTCTGAAAATGGAGCTTTCCTTAAGTTTCCCAAGTTGTACACTCAGAAGTTCTTCCTGAGGAACAGTTTTTCTTAGCTCTGCCATGAAGCCCCATTCATCTGCTGCTGCTTTTCATCTGGAACTCAGATCCTGATGCTTATTTGGAAATCACTCACTCTCCCCAAGTGCTAGCAAACAGGTCAGTGTACCACATCTTGCCCTTTCATTCTCTACAATACTCCTAGGTAAGCCTATGGGGACACAAACTATTTTCTGCTTTCAGCTTTTTGCCTCTTTTCCAAGCGTTTTCTTCATCTAACTTCCCCCATGCAGATCCCTTAAACTTCATTTCTCATGAATGAGAATTGATCTTATTGCTCAAGAATGGGTCCTTATTGCTCAAGGATCCATTTCCTCCTCCCTTTTCCTTGCCCAAGAAGAATTCTTCTGTAAGTCTGTTTAATGCAGTCTGTACTATGTGGGAGGTGGAGGGCTTTCCAACAGGATAGTTGAATACAACCACAACATCCCAGCTCATGCAGACAATGGTAGGTGGCTTTGAAACTCCAAGTCTCAAATCATAAGCCTTCTGTTATAGATGAAAGTTTGCACTGTTTCAAAATGTATATGCTGAAGCCCTACCCCCCAATCTGATGGTATGAGGAGGCGATGCCTTTGGGAGGTAATTAGAGTTAGATGAACTCTTGAGGGTGGGGCCCCCATAGTGAAATTAGTGCCCTTAGGGGGAGAGAAAGAGATACTTCTGTTCCTGTTTGTCTGCCTCTCTCTCTCCATATGCACACACCGAGGAAAGGCCATGTGAACACACAGTGAGAAAGTGGCTGTCTGAAAGCCAGAAAGAGGACCCTCATCAGAACCCAACCATGCTGGCACCCTGATCTTGGGGTTACAGCCTCCAGAATGATGAAAAAAATAAATGTCTGGAATTTAAGCCACCCAATCTATGGCATTTTGTTATAGCAGTCCAAGCAGACTAAGACAGGAATTGGTACTGAGAAGTGAGGTGCTGCTGTAAAAAATAGCTAAAAATGTGGAATTTGCTTTGGAACTAGGATGGGTAGAGGCTGAAAGAGTTTTCAGATGCATGCTGGAAAAGACCATGATTGCTGTGAAAAGAGTTGTACAGGTGATTCTGGTAATGACTCAGAGAGAAAAGACCTATATGGAAAGCTTTCATCTTCTTGGAGAATACATAAATAATCATGACATAATGACATTGGTAGACATATGGATGATAAGGCCATTCTGGTGAGGTCTCAGATTAAAATGAGGAAAGTGTTGTTGGAACATGAATAAAAGGTGATTCTTATTATAAAGTGGCAAAGAACTTGGCTGATTATGTTTGTGTTCTAGTGTTTTGTAGAAGGTAAAACTTAAGAACAATAAAATTGGATATTTAGCCAAAGAGACTTCTAAACAAAGTGTTGACAGAGCAGCTGGGATCCTCTTGACTACTTATAGTAAAATTCAAGAAAAGACAGATGAATTGAAGAAATAAATGTTAAGCAAAAAATGAACCAATGTAAAGATTATGAAATTCTCAGCCTATCCATATTGCAGAGAATACCAAGATTATGGCTGAACAACTGTTTAATAAGGAGATTACTATGGATGTGACCACAGACATAATCAGGGTAAACATTTCCAGTTTGAACTGAAGACAGTGGGGATGGGAAAAAATAAAAGGCTGTTGGACTCCTTAGATCGTACAGAGCTGGATCATGGAGCTATGTGAATGTGAACATGCACTACTCTTTGAGAGGAGAGAACAATAATGCCAAAGGTGATTCAGAGATCATCAGAGATCCCTGTTCAATTTCAAAGGGAGGGACCATTGCCTCTTGCCTCAGTTAAACGGTGGCCACTGAGAATTGTGGAGGCAGCACCCTCCAGAGCTTTGATTGCTAGTCCTCCACCCAGCAGAGTCTTGGGGACAAAACCCACACCCAGTAGAACTGTGGGAGTGGGGCTGCCTCCCCAGTGGGTCCAGAAGGCAAAGCACCAATCCAGAGAGGATTATTCTGGAGCCTTAAGATCTAATGGAATTTGTCTTGCTAGGTTTTGGACTTGCTTGGAACGTGTCACTCCTTTTTTCCTTCCAATTTCTTTCTTTTGGAAGAGAAATGTCTATTTTACACTTGTCCCACCATTGCATTTTAGAAGCACATAACTTATCTGCTTTTGCAGGTTTACAGCTAGAGAAGAATTTTCCCTCAGGATGAATTTTCCCTCAAGTCTTGCTCATATCTGATTTAGAGGATATTTAGATGAGACTTTGGCCTTTAGGCTTTAGAGTGGATGCTGAAACATGTTACGACTTTTAGGATTGTTAGAATTGAATAAGTGTATTTCATATGTGAAAAGGACATGAATATTGTGGGACTCCAGGTAGAATGTTATAGACTGACTGTATTCCCCCCAAATTCATATGTTGAAGCCTTAACTCCCAATGCAATACTATTAGGAGGTGGGGCCTTTAGGAGGAAATTAGATTTAGATGAGGTCGTGAGAATGGGCCCCCTATGATGAGACTAGTGCCTGTACAGGAGGAAGAGATACCAAAGCTTACTCGTTCTGCCACATGAGAATACTTCAAGAAGGTGGCCATCAGCAGGCCAAGAAAAGTGCTCCTCCCTAAGAAACAAATCTGCTGGCACCTTGATCTTGGACTTTCCAGCCTCCAGAACTGTGAGAAATAAATGTCTGTAGTTTAGGACACCCAATCTATGGTATTTTGTTATAGCAGCCCATGTTGACTAAGTCAAGCTATACATACAGCATGAAACATAACCTCAAACTGTATGAACGATTAAGATACTGATTATCTACCATTAATGGAAACTCAGAGATGTGGGTGCTCTTTGTGCAGTTCAACCAAAAAGTTCAATTATGTTACCAAGGACTCAGGGTTTTATTTTTTTTCTCCTCTACTCAATCATCCTTAGTGTCAGATTCATCCTAAAAGTGATCTTTCATGACTTCAACTTACCCATCTTTGGCCATTAGAACTTCATGCTTTCTTGGTCATATTGAACAGAAAAAAGAAAGAAAGACCTCTCCCATACTCATGGAATATATGTCCTTTCCTACAATCTGACTGGTCAAAATCAACCCCTGATGCTATAGTAGTTTTCAAAGGAAATCCCTATGTTAAATAGTTTAGACTAATTAGGATCCACCTCCCCTACAATAGGATTAGGTTTCTTTGAAATAGAATACTAAGGAGGACACCTGAATTAAGGTTCTATTAGAAAAGAGGAAAGGAAAATAAATATCAAGTGGACAACAACATTATCCACTAGCAGTGATATATCTCAGACTTTTAAGGTCCAGTTTTATCTATGAATTCATGTTTTGGGATTCAATATGGGCCCTATTTTGCAGAAAATACTACATAATCTGTCAAAATAAAAATAGCTGCCTAAAAATGTTTACATATATTAATACATCAATAAAAAGAGCCATCATATTTTATATGCCATACCTCAGAGTATAATTATATGCTTGTAAAAAATGGCTTCAAGCTACAAAATAAACTTCTAAAGCCCCAAACATTGTCACAGTTCAATTTTAACTGAAAAGAGGTCTCAGGTTTCTATAATAAATTATTTACTAGGTTTGGCACTTTGACCATAGTTTTTCAGTTAACTTTCTCCAGGTTACCAGAAAGTCAGTGAACTTTTCTGCCTTTTGCACAGCAGTCTAACCTTGCTTCTATCCAACTGTAGAGAACAGTAAAGAATAACCGTTGTTAATGAGCTCTTCAAATCCCAATCTCAACCCAGAATGTAGGGAACATTATTTATGAGTTCTCCCGTAATCACTGATGACCTCAATCAAAATTTGACCTCAGTAAAATATTTGGTCTTCAGCAGATAACACACCTCCACAATATAAGTCAAAAGATTAAAAATAACCCAAGCAAACTACGTTAAAATATAATAGCAGTCATTTAGCACTGACCCTTTAGATTGGGCTCTTGAGGCTACTGCTCATAGAATTATAAGTACTTTGATAATTTTCATGTTTTTTCTCACCTTTGTGTTTAAACAAGTTCCTCTAATTATGAGCCAGTACACCTTTCTCTTCATTCATTATCATAGTTAAATTTAATTGAAAAAGTAATATCCTCACAATTTATAAATGGTCTTCTGACAGTACTTCACTACAGTAAAGCAATTTCCTGGCTTTCATTAATGACCAGACTGATATCTTTTTAAAACTGAACAATGGATCTATTAAAATTATTATTCACCATCTGGGTCTTCTTGAAAGCTTGTTTGAGGCCAGGCTGTTATTTTTACAGAAGAAAAGAAAAATGGACCAAGCTGGAAGCACCCAATAGGCCTATAACACATACTTATAAAAATTTTTCTCAGATAGGGCATGCACTTGATTAGCTTCTAGCAGTCAAAAATGTAAGAAATACAGAAAAATACTTAGCAATTTACAGAGCCAAGTCTTAGGAACAGAGCATCAAGAACTTCCGAAAGGCGAGTCAAAGGCAGACTGCATCTAAACACATGTCCGCTGGAAAGTAATTTTAAATCATCGAGCAACCAGTGTTTTGAACACAACTAATCACAGAGTGATTGTGTGACTCTATGTGGTTATTTATCTGGGACATTGTCAAAGCAGTCTGGAAAAGGTTCCTACTCTTGAATCCCAGCTCTGAAGCTTAATAGCTGTGTAACCTTGAGAAAATCACTTGACCTCTCTATTCATCACTTTCCTCATCTGCAAAATAGAGATAATAATAAGTATAATGCCTTCTTTATGGTCATTTATAAGTATTAAACAAGGTAATACATGGACGGCAGATAGAACATTTAGCACATTGCAAGCCCTTTCTACCTGTCATCTATTATGATCAATTTGAAGAAAGAAGCATGTAAGTTCTAATTCAAATAAAAGTTTTTTCAAACTGGTTTAATTTTAGGAAGAGTATCTCAATCTCTATAATTATTTAATGCATTCATGTGTTATATTAATAAAAATCAGGGGTGTTCATTCATTTTTTATTCAATAAATATTTACTGAGTATCTACCATATGTCGGGCAATGTTTTAGGCTCTAGGGATACAACAGTGAACAAAAAAGAAATGAAATCTCTGTCATCATAGAGCTTACAATCAATCAGCAATAGAAATACTAAGTATTAATAAATTATATAGTAGGAAGTGATACATGCTATGTATAAAAATAGATGAGGAGGTAGGTAGGGAGAGTCTTGGAGAGAGTACGCATTGCAGTTTTGAGCAGAGTGGTCGGGGAGGTCTCACTGAAAAGGTAACTTTTGAACAAAGACTTGAAGAAGATGAGGGAGAAAGCCAGGAAAATACCTGGAGTAAGAGTGCTTCCGGTAGATGAAATAGTCAATGTAGTCATGCTAGCGTCAGGAACAGGAAAGAGGCTGGTTTGGCTGAAGGATAATAAAGGTGGAAAAACAAGGTTAAGGAGAAAATGGGGGTTATATCACAGGGCCTGGTAGGTCATGGTGAGAACTTGGCTTTTTCCCTGAGACAGAAAGTCATTGAATGATTTTGAGCAGAGGAGTAATATGATCTGACTCACACTTTAAAAGAATTTTTCTGGTTGCCACATAAAGAATAGATGATACAGGCAAAGGTGAAAGCTGGGAAATTAGTTACGTTTTGCAATATTTCAGGAAAAAGATCGTGGTGGCTCATGTCAGAATGATAGCAGTGGAGATGATGAGAAATGGAGGAGCCATAAGGCTATTCTGGTATACTCAGGAGAAAAAGCTAGACTAGACATACAAATTTGGTAGCCATGAGGTGTCTATCTAAAACCCGAGAGTGAATGTAGATAAGGAAGAAGACCAAGGACTGAGCCCTGGAGCACACCAATGGTGATAGGTCAGTGGGAAAAGGAGGAGACAGTAAAGGACAATAAGAAGGAGCAGCAGGAGAGGTGTGAGAAAAGCCATGGAAGTTTGGTTCTTAGAAGATATGTGAAGAAATTACATTGAAGAGGAAGGCACAAGAAATTGTATAAATTCTGCTAATAGGTCAAGTAAGTTGAAGACTAGAAGCTAACCATTTGATTCAGTCATGTGGAGGTCTTTGTGACCATGGCAAGAGCAGTTTTGATGGTTTAGTTTAGCCCTTATTTGAAGCATTATTTCACCGTGGTTTGTCCGTTATTTTACAAAAAGTAGCAGTATTCACCATTATTTTAAGAATGGTTGGTTGGAGTGGATTTTTGAGAGGGATGGAAAGTGCAAGTCCTCTCTTGGTGTGTTGCCGGAGTTGCTTAACCTCCGCCTCGAGAAGCACGCATTTTTTTGAGGTGAAAAGTGTGGATCCTGTCTCACTCTAAAGACCTGACATCTTTAGAGTGAAACAGGACCCGCACTTTTCACCAGCATCTTAGTAGGAGCAGGAGTCTGACACAAACAAGTGGAAGAAAGAATGGGAAGAAAGAAATCAAAGGCAGCAATTGTAGACAAATCTTTCCAGGAGGTAATCATTAATCATAAACCTTCAACATAACCCTGGAAGGTAAATATATGTGTATTCATTTTACAGATGAGGAAACTGAGGTTCAGAGAGAGTAAAGACTTAGTCCAAAATGGAAATGGTAGCAAAAGGAAGAACTGGGACCTACACACAGATATCTGAGTCCAAAGAGAGATTACTTAATTGTCCCATGCTTTTGACAAACATATGTTGACTGCCTACTATGTATGTACTATGTGTATATACTACATGATACATAGTACCAACAAATATTTATCTGAAATGTTATCTAAATAGTATTTCTCAAAATCATTCAAGGACTACCTACATCAGAATTAATGATCAGGCATCTTAAAAATGCAGATTCCTGAACTTCATCCCAGATTCACTGAATCAGAATCTCTGGGGGTTTTAGCACTCCAGGAAATTCTTATGCACACCAAAGTCTAAGAATCACTCATCTAGTAAAATATGATTTTTTTCACCTAAGAACACATTAAATATATGTATGCATTTTTAATTTCTCCATTTTCTTTCCTTTCTGTATCTCATTTGCATCAATGAAAATCCATTTGGTAACTTTCCAGCAAATTTTCAATGTCCTCTTTGATAACACTTTTCATAACCAAAGTAATTGTCCTAGAATAATAAACCCTACTTTTCCCTGTATAAGCTTCTAAGCATAAATTTTCAGAATTTGAGATTATCTCAAGTGTTTTATTTCCCCCTTAAGGTGGAGTTTTATTTATTGGCAACTAAGTTAGGAAAGAACCTTGTTCTTTAAATCAAGTTGCTGTATTTAACAAAGGATACGAACTTGGGTTTCTAACGCAGAAGGACAGGATGGCATTGCAAAGCATTTCTCTGTGATGGGGAAAATGCACCTATTCATTGTACTTTTCGGATCATTCTCCACTTTTGCTGTTGATTGAGACAGTAGTTCCACTGGAGTTTCTGAAAATCACCCCATTGAAGACATTTGATCTCTCTTTTTTAATAATTCAGGAAATCGGTTTGCTGCACCTAGTCAGAGAATGTTTTATTTTGTACTCGTTCTTTGCTTTCTATCCAGAAACAGCTGCTCCATCTCCTGTGACACAGGATGTAATAAAATGGAGTAAATGGAGTAGAGTATTTTGATAGATTAATCACTGCGGGGTATGCAATGTTCACAGCACTCATGGTGAAAGTGAAGAGATTATACCAAAATGACATCTGTTTTCTTCCATGTAAATTGCTAGACTTTGAATCTGCTGTTATTTAGCAGATGTGTAGATTTAATTATTAGGATTGCATAACCACTAGGGAAAGCATGGGATTTTATTGATAGCTTTCCACCTACAGTAATTGCAGAATAAGTAAACTGCCTTTGTCTCCTTTGTGGAAATAAAACTAAAAGAGTTAAACCCATAAGGGATGTGTTATGTCTTATTCCTAAGGTGCATACGAACTGGTTGTGTTGATACCTATGTATTAATAAAGTTCCAACAAATATGTGTAACAGTATGACAATCATTTTCCTCACAGGCTGCAGCTAAAGACTTATTTTCAGTAAAATATTTCAGAGATCTCTATTGGTTAGTCACCTGAAAAACTGGAGATCTTTTCTGGATTCCCAAAACTTTCATAGGGTTATCTAAGGTTTGGATTAATTAAAAAATAAAAAGCCGTGGAGACTACTCCTATCCATTCATTCTATGCTTGCGGAAATGAAGGAGGAACAAAATATAACACCTCTTAAGCAAATGCCAACTTATTTCACAATTGCTGGCTCTCCTTCCAGTGCCTAGAGAGCTTTTTGGAGGAAAGAGATCCAAATCTTTCGGCAGGTTCACTTAGCACCCTGAGACTTGGCCTTCTCAACCTTTGTAGTTTTACCCATGTGTGGCATCAGAAATAGTTTGAAGACAAATGGAAGTTACTTGACAAAGTTACAGAGATACTGCTGCTTCAAGTGTCAAGGAAACACAAAATTCAAGAGTCCAAGGCTCTGGGCTCTGCCCTCATGTGCCACTAATGTGATCTGTGGCCTTGGCCATGTCTGTTTCCTCATCTGTGCAGAGACTGACTGCTTGAGAAGCCACTGCCCTGCACAATTGGGATTAAAATCCAATCCAGTAACTCTCCTACTCTACGATGCTCTTTTTTGTTTTGCCAAATGCTCTTGAATCTGATGTATTAAAGCAAAGGTACTGGATAAGAAACTTTACTTGTCCAGAAAGGGTGATTCCTGATAATCAACTGTTGCAGAAGTTCTATCTTGCTCCATCTGAAAATATATATATATATATAGAGATCAGTTTTATTCATATCCAGGAATTAAATTCATTTAGGATCTGCCTTTCCTCCTTTGAATAGCAGTGACCTTACAACTGCAGAGTATCAGGCATATGTATGTTTGGCCAAAACGGACAAAGGCATGCCTTTAAAATTTTAAGCACAATAGATCAAAAGTTAAATTTTCAGCTAGTCATAAAAAGGGTTTGTCCAATGCAATGAAACCATCTAGATGTTTCAAAACCATCTGGATAATTATGTGAAGCTTTCCGTTGGACTCAGATATTTTGATAGTATGAGTGTGGTTGAAGCAGAGCTATGGCACTTATCTGTTTAACTGGATATGGGGTATCCACCACGTGGCATCAGGCAGAGTGCCCAGTGAATGCCCACAGGGTCATGCATGCTGCCGATGACACAGTGCCTCAGCTGCCCTTACTCTATCATTACTGTGACTGAACCAGGGACCCAGGGAGCTATGTATGCCCTGGGAAAACACTGCCTTCCATCTTTCCTACTCTCCCTGCGTTAAACCTCTAGGACATACCACATGCTGCACTACCTGAGTACTCCTTTACTGATCTCTCATCCCCCAGACTCTTATCCCCAGAGAGGGTTTGCACATCCCCTTAATCTGACTCAAGTTTCCACTGCTAGCTGACCTATCTGACCTTCCAACATACCTCTGAGAACCTCCACCTGTCAAACGCCCTTTAATCTTAACTTTTTCTCTGAATATTTCCTCCACTTCTGTCTACTTAAAATCTGGCTGTCCTTTGAGGATGCTGATTTGCACATAGCCGACTCAAGTGGTGTCTTTTCTCTTCCACACCACTTGTCTCACTGGGTCCAGAGGTGGTGAGGCTGTCCATCTTGCATTCAAGGACTGTTATCTCTGCCTCCTTAAAGCACTTCAGCTATTTTGAAGGTTAAGCCATTAAACCATAGCACACTTCCTCCTCGTTACATTCATATCTACCTCCAGTTCATTCCCTTTGCTCCTTGCAGAATTTAGCACCTGTTTCACTGTGTCCTTCCACAGAAATATTCTGTCAAAATGTTTTGTCATCATGGACAGGGACATTTTTTGAAATATTTAATAACTAATATGGGACAGGGACCAATTAGTGGTAAATGACTACATATTAGCTGACTATCATTCTGCATGTGGATGATTTTTCAAGTCATCTCACACCCCCAGTTGCCAAATCCACTCTTTTTCCTCATTTTCCATGTCCTAGTATCAGACAGAACTTTTCTGACCAATCTATATAAACTGACAACACCCTCCCACAATTGACACTCCTAATTTCTTACCTTCTCCAAAGCACACATGACATATAATATTATGACTTTGGTAATACATTGTCTGTCTCTCTTCAGTAGAATATCAGCTGTATGATAACATGGACTTTGTTCTTTCCATGGGTGTTATCCCAGTGCCTAGATCACTGCCCAACACATAATTGATGCTCAGTAACTATTTGCTAAAAAGTAACTTTGGACCAAAAGTAGAAGTTTTTAGAGATGGAATTGCCATATTTCCACTTTGTGCTAATTAGGTTTCAAATACTAAGTAGTCCTTCAATATTTGAAATAATTTTAAATGATTCAGAGAAAAACACAATCCTACTAACTTTAGAAAGAGATTGGATTTCATGTAACCATCCTAGTATGCACCGAATTCTCAGCGTCAACGGATACGCATGTCTATCTGTACTTGCTAAAAATACAGACACTTTAAATCGCAGAGAATAAAATGGTTCATGAAACATCAGAGGTGATATCTTGGGTCACCATATAGACAAACTTACAGAAATAACATCATTTCAACCTGGGATAGTAGAAACATATAAATGAAAAATAGAATTCAGTCAGAGGAAGCCACACTAAATTTCTGTCTCTGCCATGCATAAGTTTCCTGTCTTCCAGAAAGTAGCATTAGGAGAAGCACAATTCATTTATTCATTTGGGGATTTGCCATATAAAATAGGATATATGGCATGAATTGCAATATGGGGGCACATTATTCTAACAAGCCAGCCAAGTTTGCCAGGTTCCAAATTAGCATTCAGTCATTTGTCCTACGAGGAAAATGCAAAATTATTTATTTATACCTCTTACAACTTTGCTTGGTTAAAGTTGTATCTGCATAATAGGCAGTGTGCTAGAAGGGGAAGGAAATATGCTTATGGCATCTGCCATAAAAAGAAGCTATTAAAATGACAATGTTACTGATTTCTTGAATGTTGAGAATAAGTACTCCATGAAAAAAAATCCCATTCAGCTATAACAAGCTAAAGGCTTTTATTAACAGAGCCCTCTCAGTTATTATATCCTGAACCAGAAGATAATTTACATCTGGCAAAAGGGTAGTCATCTCTGACTATGAGCCCAAGCAATGGCCATGCTTCAACTAAAAACTGGGAACACAGTCCAGGCAAAAGGAGGAAGCAAGGACTTATCATAACCTTTTTACAAGTTCCCATTCAAAGGAGAAAAGTAAAGAACAAATTCCAAGTTGATGGCAAAGTGTGAGATTATTTTGTAACATATTCATATTTTATGTCAATTGTATTTTAATTTACAAATGATACCAATGACTTACTCTATTGAAAGAGAGTAGATAAAAATACACACAAAAAGCAACCTTTAGGCCGGGCGCGGTGGCTCACGCCTGTAATCCTAGCACTCTGGGAGGCCGAGGCGGGTGGATAGCTCAAGGTCAGGAGTTCGAGACCAGCCTGAGCAAGAGCAAGACCCCGTCTCTACTAAAAAATAGAAAGAAATTAATT
>CAUYRT010002326.1:0-14832 GCA_963574885.1 Lepilemur ruficaudatus
TCTCTACTAAAAATAGAAAGAAATTAATTGGCCAACTAAAAATATATAGAAAAAATTAGCCGGGCATGGTGGCACACGCCTGTAGTCCCAGCTACTTGGAAGGCTGAGGCAGAAGGATTGCTTGAGCCCAGGAGTTTGAGGTTGCTGTGAGCTAGTCTGACTCCATGGCACTCTAGCCTGGGCAACAGAGTGAGACTCTGTCTCAAAAAAAAAGCAAAACAAATGTATCCATTAAATAAAATCCGAACTTTAAAGGACTTGGGCAAATATGCCATTTAGTATGTACCAACATACTGTCTACAGACATTTATGTCTACAGGCTAGTTATACAGTCATAACTAGTCAATTTAGCAAAGCTTGAGCCCTGAGCTATAAATTACAGCTGCAAAACTGACTTTAGTGGCCCAGAGTTCACCAGCTATCTAAAAGGCATAATTTTACAATCCAAGATAGGGCATACTTTAGGGAATCATTACAGTAGTTAAGAGGATTTTTTTTCCCTAAAAGAATAAAACCAAATGGTAGGGGGAAAAAAGCCTCTCCAAAGGCATAGTGAATTGAGAGACTATTTCATCTGTGTGTGCGCGTATGTATATATATAACCAAATAGTTCAGATACTAAAAGTAAAAATTTGATTTATGGGGCAATATAAAGCAATTTGAAAATATTCACTTACAATACTTTTGACCTGGTCATTGAATATAATCTGTATTTCTGTTCTTAAAAAATCTACTCAATACACAACATTAAGGATTTAACTTTATGTTTTCAAAAGTTATATTTAGCAACTGCATTTCACGTAAGTTTTAAAGTTCAGTAACTTCAAATCCAAATATTTTTGCCAAGTGAAATGCTAAAATTAGTGAACACAAGCAGTGCACCTTCCTTCAAGAGGAGCAATTCTACTTACTTGCAATAATCAACTGTTTATTGAGGTTACTATGTGCCAAGTACTATATTTTAATAAAGTAGTATGTTTAAATTTTAAACTACACATTTAATACTGATTGAAGAAAGTCCTACAAAAGGTAAAAACATAAGATACATTAATTGATAATCAATTATTTAACTCATTCAAAATATAATTTATAGTTGAATTAATCATAATTCCAATAGGAACCAGGCTATAGAAAGCTCTCATGCTGAGGGTTAACTTTAAACATACATACATTTAATAAATCATCTTACTCACACATTATCATTGGACGCTAACTTCAAGAAGTATCCCCAAACAATTCATCTCCAACAGTAAAGTACATTAACTATTACATAATTAAATCCCATAAGGTACCAGCACAAAATATAAAACCAAACTCATTTAAGAGCACTGAATATTGGTACTATAGAACACTAAGACAACACGACAATAAGCCAACCAAAAGTAAAAATTTTAATTCACGTTAAACAACCTCACTGGAAGATGTCTTCAAAAAATAAAACCATCTGCATTTTTTTAAAGACAACACAATATACATTCTCTTGCAAAATAAAGATGCCTGGTATTTTCCTTGAAATCAGATATTTTTCTCAAAATGTTTACATATATTAGGCTTTGTCTCCCCACCACCAGCTACCCAACAGCAATCCAGTTTGGAGCTTCCCAGACCACAGGTGATGTCTGAAGATTTCACCTTGAAGGGGTAACGAGGATTTTCCAAAGATGAAAAGTTCCACATGCCTCAGCAGCACAAATCTCTCACACACGAACTTAGCTAAAATGGTTTGAATTGAAGTGTACTTATCCTATTTTTAAATGATTAATCCCATGAAAATTGTTTACAATTTTAAATTTGATTGCACTTATTCACAAGAAAGCCATTATATGTAATAATAAATGTTAATAGTTTTTAAACTATGCCTTACAAGCTTTACAATTGATCAGCTACAGCTATCTGAACTCACAAGATACACGTAGGAGAGACACAATACCGAACAGAAGCAATAACTACACAGCACAGATCTACCCTGAGGAGCATCCATGGACTCCACACAAAACAATCAAGGAAATCTATAGGCTTCCATTTGAACAACTGTTCCACTAAAATAAAATTATTAAATATCACAGGCCTAAACCTTATCATTTCTTCACTTTCTCAACCATCTGAAAAGATTCTTATAGCCACGAAAGAAATCTTCAAGAATGATTAAGTAGTTCAGTTGTAAAATGCAGTTTAAGACTTTCCTTACAAAACAGTACAAAATTTCACCAAACAGCATCACACACCTGATCCACATTAAGAACAAATGTAACAAAAATGGCATCACTGAAGTTTGCATTGAATCCACTAATGGCAGTGTAGAAAGTTCAGTGTTAATATGAAAAATATTTCATTTAGTTTTTCAACCTAAATACTTCCACACACTCATCTGAACTTCTGTGTACAGCCACTAAATGTCTTCTTGTCATTAACTTCTACTCCTACCTATAATTTTAGAACACTTCTGAAATCTCACATTCCATTCCAATGCCAATCTTGAGAACTGAGAATTAGAATTAACGTTATACTTAATTTTTAAACTATGGGAGTTATAACTGAACAATAAACCTCTCTTAAATAAATGGCTCTATTGTAACTCCTCACCTCACTATTGACTTAGTAAAGTCATCACATTGTCCACTTTGACCCAACAGTAGCAAAATGGCTACTCCAAATAAAATTGTGATCAACAAACCCAGAAAGTTGGTTTCAAATTGTTTTGAAACTGAAACACAGTTATGTGTATAGTCTGAATAAAGCAATGCTGAGGAAAAACACCCCCATGGAAGAGTTTAAATCTATAACTTAAAACAAAACTTTTTTATCAAAGCCAAATAAATGGTTTCCTGAATTGTTCTGCCAAAAGTCCAATACAAAATTTATATAGTATGGAATAAGTGTGAAGATCCAGTATTTAATTCTGTGCTTTATTAGCTTAGCAGAGCTTGAATAAAAGATTATAGCAAAGCAGTTTTCTACACCAAAATGCATGCACCATCGAAAAGGTTTTACATCATCCTTAATGCCATATCAAAGATCCATGATTACGCAAGGATACACCTTTAAATTTGCTTTAGCTTTGTTTGCAAAAGTCCACTCCAAATCTATTACTTCTCTTGAACACAGGACTGAGCTTGTCAGAGGCTCATCAAAATAGTACACTCAGGTTAATATATTTCAGCTGTTACTTATGTTAGCACTGTAACAAGCATTAACCGAAGAATAAAAGCAAAAGTATATGATAATAAAAAGAAAACTCCAAGACAAAGATTAGAATTTTAAAAAGAAAAAAATTTGAAAAGCATCTCACCTGCAGTTGGGTGGAGGGTCTAAAGTGATGTCTGCCAGTTCCTTCTGAATCCTGGAGTCAGCGAAATAGGGGAGACAGACAAACACAAGAAATATTAAGGCGTTGGAAGCTCCCACCTGTAACATTTTGGTCTGGCATATAAACCTAACAGTGATAACTGGATTTTACTGAGGAAAGAGAAAATGACACATCAAAAGCTTCAGGTCCCTAGTTTAGGAAAAGCCTCTTTTTCACAAAGGCAGTGGGAGGCGGTGGTCCGGAACCTCATGTTATCATCCACGTCTGGTCTCCAATCCTGCCTGGCACACGAAGGCAGTTCTATTTCGCGGTGTTTTCCACTTGGGAAATGAGTTTAAAGTTTCTCACTTGCGGGCTAGTTTCCTGAATCTTTCCCCTGCACCTCCTCTCCCCAGGACGGAGATCACAGCCATCGGGAGGTGGGAAGGACGCGAGTCTCCGGCCTCCTCCTGCCCCTCGAGGCCCGCCAAGCCGTGCCCCTTGCACCCCCAGATGCCCCCACGCCCACGCCCGGCAGAGCGCCCCCGCAACCGGGGGTCCCCGGAGCCGCCCGACACCTGTCCCCCACGGCCGCCCGGGTCCTCGGAAAGTAAGCCAACATGGCCGCTCCCCACCAGGCCCCTCGGGCCCGGCCGACCCGCCAGCCGTCCCGGGGCGCCCGCGTCTCCCCGCCCCCTCCCGCGCGCCCGACGGCTCGTGCAGCGCGGACGAAGCGGCGGGGGGAGGGGAATGGGGTGACAGCACCGGGGCTAGCCAGCTCGCCTCTCCGGCGCCCGGGAACCTAGGCCCCGAGGCCGCGCGGGCGCTGACACCCCCGCGCGCCCGCCCGGCCTCCCTCCAGCGCGCCGGCCCGGCGGCCCGCACAGGTGCACTAACGCCTGCCTCCGCCCGCTCCGCACGCTAGCCGGCTCGGACTCTCGGCCCACCTTTCCGGACCTGCTTTAACCCCGGCGTCCTCCAGCTTGCCGCGGGCCTGCCCCCTTCCCTCTCCACGGTCCGCTCTCAGCTGCTCTGGACACAGACACGGCCCGCAGTGTTCTCCCTGCGCACCGACCCTCGACACCACAAAGAGCCCCATCCCCCACGCCCAGGCCGAAGCCACCAGGCAGTTCACACCAAGCCCTGGCCTTTGTCTTTTGCTTACCTAGGCGCTTACAGCATCAATTAATACGGCAAAGTTTGGGGGGCCTTTAAGCTTCTTCCACCTTCTAAACGGTGCCTATTTTCATAACTTTCCCTCTTTGTATCATATAAAGCCCAACGGGCTTGTATCATATAAAGCCCGTTACAACTTAAAAATCTCACTGAGGCAGCACAGTAGTAAAAACAAAACCGAACACACGGCAATTGGATTCACAACTGATGTCTTTCCTTTTCCAAAGGTTTTCTGGCTAGCTGTATGCGAAGAGGAATAGGTTTTAGGAGGTGTTGTATTTTCCATGTTATAAGTAAAAAGAAATTAAGGGTGACGATTGTGGGTGGGAGAAGTTCTTCCCATTGGAGGACATTTCCTGTCTCCTACAAATCTGGTCAACTTTAGAAAGGCGTTTGTTCACAATCTCTATCTACGTCTATTCATCAGTATTCTGCTACCAATAAGCATTTCAGTTCTGAGACATTCGCATCTCTGCTGTTTGACTCATTATTGTATGTTAGACTGAAAGTTTGGAACCCTGGTTTACTGACTCTTTACCTGCATCTTTTTGAATGACTGTATTTTAAGACCTTAGCTAGGTACACGGGCAAAAATTTCCTCCCTCTGAGCACAACAAATATAAAAATACATATTGACTTCACTTCCCTTGACAACTCAATTTCTACTACAAAATATTCACTGAAAAGGTAGTTGCTTTTTTAATACCTAAGAAATGTAATACCAGACAGCTTTATCCACTTCATGTCAACAGCCAGCATACGCACCATTTCTAGAGAACTGGCAAAAGATCTGCAAGAGTAACTCATATATATGTCCACAGAGTAATTCTTGTTTGGACCACTGTCAATGGGGGCTTTCCTCTACCAGTGGTTTACAAACCACTTTACAATATGCAGTTAGTAATCTGTTAATCTGCCAATTCAAGCTTCCTTTTCAATCCATCTCCTGGTAAACATGCCCCTTCCAATCCTATGGGCAACATCTACATTCCAAATCAATATATTCCACAGAACAGCTTCTATAGGGTCTCACTAACGTCAGTTTTTCTCTCTTACTCTTTCCTGGATACACTGTCCATCTCCATTTTTTACCTTTTCCTATTAACCTTAGTTCTGCTTTTACACTAATAGCCACTCTTTCAGCAAGATATCCAGGAAGCTAAATTCATACAAACAAAAACAAAACACCCTAACGTTAACTTACAGGTAAAATTACTATTTGTAGCTTCCCACTTTCCATTTTCTACACCTATCATCTCTCCCAGCCATCTCCAAATAAGTTTTTAACTTCCTTAGCGTAAATGGACAAATTGTGTCTAGTGAAAACTACCCCCTCTGTAATTCACTGACACAAAGCAGACTATTTTATTTATATATGCTGTTACTTATGCTTTTACCCCCAAATATATTCATGTACACCAGGGATATCCAGCAAAATATAAAAATACTAATGACTGAAAGCAACTATCCTGCCTTGAGCAGGTCAGGCCAAAAGCTGAGCAAGAGGATGGAGGTGGGGGTGTTAAGAAGGACCCATCCAAAGTGGGCATGGTAAATGCTAAGGTCTGGGAGAGCCACACAGGGCTAATCAATGAAGGCCAGCTAGGAAAGTTGTACCATCAAACCAACTCTCTGAAAACGACAGCAATCTTGCAGAGGCATCTTGCCACTTAACTCAAGACCTCCATGCTACTTAAAATAAGCTAAAGTCACTCCTTCATCAGCCCATGGTGAACATTTCATCAAAATTTCAAATTTCAAGTCAGGCAGAATGACAGAACAAATTCTCAAACTCCGAGTTCCAGGCTTACCACTCATCGGAGATCTAAAGTCTCATGTTCCATTTTATTTTAAATTCTTTTAAGAAGGGTATCCCTATTTAACCTACCATTTGGATTCCTTACTATCTTCCTGGTTTGCCACTTTGAAGTTTAACAACTGTCTAACTTTGAGAGCAGAAGGATTTACGAAAGGTTGTCTGTGGGTTCCCAGGAATCTACTATAGATTATTTTAAGGGTCAGGGGGGATCAGAGAATATTACTGAAGGATGACAGAGGAAAAGCAGCTACCTCCAGAGACATATGAGGAAAAGAAAAAAGAAAAATAGCCACCGCTTGAAGTCAATTGAAAAAAAGTGAAGGAACATTTTTACAACATGAGAGCAAATAACATGGAAAAAATGTGAGTCTCCCTGAAATTTGGTAAATTGAAGTTCTAAAAGAGAATCACAAAAATAACCTAGAATAACCATTTTACAATCACTTATTGATTCATTCATTTGCCTCAACTCTCCAAGTTAGAAAAATCTCTTTAAATTCCAGAGAACGTTTCCACCTACCTAATTTTTTACCTACTAATATGAGTTACTTATTCCTTATGCAATTTGTGGCAAACACTCTATTCAAAAAAGATCATCCATGCAACAGGTGAGGAGAAAGTAAGATGGTCATAGAAATTCATTTTGATACAGTTGTCTGGGCAGGTATTAGTAGTTAAGAAGTGCGATGACAGCCTTGGGGAGGGTCACAGATTAGTGATTAATAGGACAAGTAATCTGAAATCAGATTTGGGGGACTAATAAAAGTAATGAGGATTCTTACAAACTTCAGCAAGAAATGGGAGAGGCAAGGCACAAACAGCTGCACGTGGACAATGATTTTTAAAAAGCAACAGCAATAGAAAAATTAATTAAGGCTTCCAAGGTCCTTCTTTCATTTTTTAAGAACACATAAACAGTGAGCAGAGGGGCATTTAAACTACCCACATTGGGAGGCATACCAAAGGCACCAAGGGGAAGATGGGAAGCCTGGGGGTGGGGTGAGAGGGGAAGAATGCTATACCTCTTGGCGCTGGTGGAGAGGAGTTTGGAGTTTTTGCTCATGCTGACTTTACTCTCCTTCTTCTTGGGGGTGTTTGTTTCTTTCTCGGTTTGCTGGTTGGAGGACGAAGATGAGGAGGAGCTGGTGCTGGCCCTCGAATCGTCATCCGACATAGCGAACCCCCCACCCCACCCCGCAAACAGCCCCTGCAGGGGGAGAGAAACAAAACAGAAACACACCAACCATGCAGGCAGTGTAAATAAGGAACTTGGGTGCTGTCAGGAGAGCACTGACCAGGGGTGCACACGGCCGCCCACTGCCCTCCACCCGCTTTTCAAAGTCTCCAGGCCCATTAAGGCTTTTGCAAATCGGACACCGCTTGTTTATTTTTGGCCCTAAGTGGGGGACGCTGTGGGAAAACGGTCTGGAGCTAGGCGAGCGGCCCCTCCCTCGCCCCCCGGGGCTCCCCACCCGCCAGGGAGGGAGAAGCCCAGGAGGCCACGGAGGGCAGGGCGGGGGCGCGGGGTTCCTCGGCGGGGCAAGGAGGGAAGGTCCCGGCGGCCGGCCGGCCTCGGGGCTCTTTTTGTCCGCTTTCCGGGGGTCGTGGGGGGGCCGGTGGCCGGGGCAAGACTGTGGGGGCCACGAGCGGAGTTTGGCGAGGTCGGGAAGAGAGGAGGGGCGGGAAGGAGTAAGAGAGGAAGCCGAAACCCGAGGACGGAGGCGGGGAGCCGGTGCCCGGTGGGGGAAGGGAGAGGCCGGCGGGGGGCAGGGGCGACGAGGCCCGAGGCGCCCCCCCGCGCCGCGCCCCGACGCCCTCCCTGCTGGCCTGCCTCTGGGCCAGCCAGCTCCGGGCTTCGCGGCCGGGCGGGGGTCCGGAGCACACGCCGGATCGCCACCCGTGGAGGGGGGTGGGGTGCGGGGGGGGCTCGGCCTCCGCGGCGAAGGAATAACAATGAGCCCTTCCGCCCGGGAGGGGTTAATCCCCGCGGGCCCCCGCCCCCGGGGAAACGGGGCTCCCCCAACTCCCCCTCCCCCGTTCCCTGCCCCCTCGGCGGCCAGTGGGGGGCTCCCGGGGCAGCACTGACAGTTCAAGCCACAATGACCCCCCCCACTCCCGACGAGGGAGGCCCCCGCACCCCACGCGGCTCGGGGTCCCTGCCCATCCCCCGCAGGCGGGCCCCGGACCCCTGGGGCTCCCCAGCCCCGCTCCGCCCCACCCAGCCCTGTGCCCCGCGGCCCGGGCAGAGCGGGTCGCGGGAGGCGGCGAGGGGTGTCCCCGAGGCCCGGCGGCGCGGCCGGGGGGCAGCGGGCGGCGGGGGGATCCCCGTACCTCTCTTTGTGTCTGGCTCCTCCGTGCCGCCGCCGCGGCTGCTGCTGCGGCTGCGGCTGGGCCTGGCCACTCGTGTCTCTCTCTCGCTGGGAGAGAAGCGGAAGTGCAGCAACAGCAACTATTAAACAGGCAATGGCTTCCCCCAGCCACACACGCTCGCACACACACCACTCCTCCTCCTCCTCCTCCTCCTTCTCCTCCTCCTCCTCCTCCTCCTCCTCCTCCTCGCCCTCACCCCTCCCCCACCCGGCCCGGTCCCACCCACCCTCGATCCCCTCCCCCTGCAAAACCTCCGGGGGGTGGCGCGAGGAGGACACTGGGGACCCCCAAAATCCCTGCCCCTCCTCCTTACACCCCCACCCAATGCCTCCTTCGGACTCCCAGGAAGGGGGCTTAGGGGTGTGAATTTTCTCTCAAGTGGTTTGGGGACCTGGATTCTGGGGGGAAGAGGGAAGCCCGTGGAGGTGGGGGGCGCTGGGAGCGATTGGTACTAGATGGAATGAGGGGTCACGAGAGAAAGTTCTTTCCAATGAGGGCTTTTGGAAAGAAGGGGGCAGGAAGGTGGCAAATTGGTGGAAAAGATGGTAATCCTGGTGGCAAGGACTTTGGACCATAGAATGCAGCGGGAACTCCTAAAAAGTGACCAGTTTAAAGAGGAAAAAGAAATCCCACAACGGGTTTCATTTGGGGTAACACTTGCTTCTCCCTCTGGCAATTTACCTGCTCGGACCAGAGGTCAGAGCACGACTGTGAGATAAATCCCAAACCAGGAGTTTTCTGCTCAGGGCACGAGGCACGTGCGAATTTACAATACTAGATTCTTCCAGTAAGTTTTTATGGAAAATAATGTGGTTTTACAAAAGTGATGCAAAGGATTTCGTGACAGGTAAAACCAACGTGTAACGGGCTTGCACATGTGAGGAATCATGGAAATAAGCCGTAGACTACTGAATTAGACTGGATTTAGAATTTTTGGTGTCAGTTTACATTAGATATAAAGTTTGATTTTTGGAAATTGGATGAAAGTTCTGGAAACCACAGTACCTTCTTTAGTTACATATAGATGCTATTCAAATAATATTTTTAGAATAACCAGTAATTCTTCTGAATTGTTCCTTAGTTAGATTATCACCAAAATTGATTTTTTAAAATATTAAGCCATCAAATAACAATTTGGTCTCTTACCTATTTGTCATTTCGGTTGAAGGGAACTAAGGAGATGTGTGTCATCCAAATACAGCACCACAGGTATGAGGTCCTGTACGTTAAGGAGACAGTCTAGCCAGATTTCCATGAGCCACTCTAAATATCTCATTCAAATTGCCATCATTTGCCATGGCGACTGTGGCTTCCGTAACCACAGGACAACACAACGAGATATAAACTAGTGGCATATCCAGTAACCAGGAAAACAAGCATTCTCACTACTCAGCTAAACCCCTTCTGGCCGTCAGTCAACCTGAAACTCCAATTTATCAAGACCCATAAAGTGGCCAGGCGTGGTGGCTCATGCCTATAATCCTAGCACTCTGGGAGGCCGAGGTGGGTGGATTGCTCAAGGTCAGGAGTTTGAAACCAGCCTGAGCAAGAGCGAGACACCCCCCCCCATCTCTACTGAAAATACAAAGAAATTAATTGGCCAACTAAAAATATATAGAGAAAATTAGCCAGGCATGGTGGCACATGCCTGTAGTCCCAGCTCCTTGGGAGGCTGAGGCAGAAGGATCGCTTGAGCCCAGGAGTTTGAGGTTGCTGTGAGCTAGGCTGACGCCACGGCACTCTAGCTCAGGCAGCAAAGTGAGACCCTGTCTCAAAAAAAAAAAAAGAAAAAAGACTCATAAAGTAATTGTGCATGCTTCTTGCTCAATCCCTACCAGGAAACCTACCAGGACTTGTCATAGAATCAAGAAGTTCAAAAGCTGGAAGAAACCTTAATAGGTCATCATTTCAGCCTCTTGCCTCCAGACAGAATTATTTCTCCACGACCCAAATGCATATGGGCTTTGAAAAGATCCCCAGACATAACCTTTCTTACTGTTTGGTTTCAGGAGTCCTGGTAGGAGCATATAAAAGTGACCACATCCCCTGCCGTGTGGTATTTGGGGAAAAAAAAAGAAAGAACACTCCTTAAAAACAAAACTTTTTGTTCTTCTGATGAAACAGATAAAAATTCAAGAGAAAACAATAAGCAAACAGATGAAATAAATTCAGGATGAGGAAAATAATCCAAGAACAGTTATTGAAATTGAGATTTCCTCTTGTGAAAATTTAGATTTCTGATATTTAAAAATACATGTCTACACATGAGTACAACTAGTAAAAAATCATTTATATATAAAGACAAGAGCTGGCAGAGACCACAGGAAAATAAAAGGTTTGATTTGCTGAAGTGACCAGGATGTTGAATGACTTTTAATATTGGTTTGTCTAAATTGTATCCTTGGATACTAACTATATAATAATAATTTTTTTTAAGACCTTGTGTTTTGTGTTGCATTGTTTTTTGTTTGTTTGTTTGTTTGTTTTTTTGAGACAGAGTCTCCCTCTGTCACCCAGGCTAGAGGGCTATGGTGTCAGCCTAGCTCACAGCAACCTCAAACTCCTGAGCTCAAGCGATCCTTCTGCCTCGGCCTCCCGAGTAGCTGGAACTACAGGCATGCACCACCATGCCCAGCTAATTTTTTCTCTATATATTTTTAGTTGGCCAATTAATTTCTTTCTATTTATAGTAGAGACAGGGTCTCATTCTTGCTCAGGCTGGTTTTGAACTCCTGACCTTGAGCGATCCACCCTCCTTGGCCTCCCAGAGTGCTAGGATTATAGGCGTGAGCCACTGTGCCTGGCCTGTGTTGCATTGTTAATGTTGGGTTGGACTAGTCCTTGGGGAAAGAAATCATGAAATCTGAAGGCTCCTTCTATATAGAGAAGTGCTTTCCCCACCACCTGTCTGGAAGGATCCTAGCCCTCTTTTGAGTACCATTCCCTTTAATCTCTAATACACACTAGTTTAGGTTAGTTGATTTATGGTTTTGGAATGACCTGCTGAGAGGGGGTAAAAACCTCAAAATGTTTAGAAAAGAATCCACCACTCTCAAAAGACTAATCTTTATGTCAGATCATTTTAACTACCTGTATACAGTTCTTAGAAAAATTAAATTCGTTTACAACCTTCTAGCTCTCCTACTTACTAACTGGAGGGCCTAAGGAGCTCAATTGACCTCCTTAAGCCTCATTTTTGTCATCAATAAAGGATAAAAATACCTGTGCTGTACTGACTGGCATAATCAAATGTGTATCTACAAAAATAAAGTGATTTATTAACTGTTATGCAAAATAAATTATTAATAATTCCACCCTGGTCCTATTTCTCAGGAATTTTGTTAGGACGTGAGGTCTTTATGACTTAGAATTGATGACAAGTTTAAGAAACCTTCTTGGACAAAGATAGAGTCAGGGAATCATAGGACTTTTTTTTTTTTTGAGACAGTCTCACTCTGTTGCCCAGGCTAGAGTGCCATGGTGCTAGCCTAGCTCACAGCAACATCAAACTCCTGGGCTCAAGTGATCCTCTTGTCTCAGCCTCCTGAGTAGCTGGGACTACAGGCATGTGCCACCATGCCCGGCTAATTTTTTCTGTATATATTTTTAGTTGGCCAATTACTTTCTTTCTATTTTTGGTAGAGACAGGGTCTCGCTATTGCTCAGGCTGGTTTTGAACTCCTGACCTTGAGTGATCCACCCTCCTTGGCCTCCCAGAATGCTAGGATTATAGGCGTGAGCCACCGCCCCCGGCAACGGCAAATCATAGGATTTTATCACTAGAAGGGGCTTAAAGTGTCTTCTAGTTCACACTCTTCATGTTACAGATGAAGACCTTAAGGCAAAGAAATGACTTATCCAAGGTCAAACAGTAAATCGGTGGCAAAATTGTGATTATGATCCATGCTGTCCACAGATGATCTTGTCATTTCTGGCAATATTGGGGTGGAGGAAGAGCCTCAATTGCATTGGATAAAAACACATTAAATATAAAAGAATTCTGATAATATTTTCAAGAACATATTAACAATCAAGACACAGTTGGGAAAGTGGGAAGATGGACGCACGCTACGGAAATCACTGAATTTGTAACATTTACTTGAACAAACTAATTATTGCTACTGAAGTTCACTCCTTCCCATCCTGAGAATAATCTTTATTATTATGTATTTTAGATTTATGGATGTATTTTAAATAGGTAATACATTTTTGTGCCATATTATTCTAAAGAAATCAGAAGATATGCTAAGAAAATAGCCTTCTGCCTGCCCCTGGCCTCACCCCTAATTTCCCTTGTAGGAAACAGTTTTCTGTTGTAGTCTACGCATGCACAAACAAATGAACACATATACATTGAATGCTTTGATAGGAATGATCAATTTGCATTTAAAAAAATTCACCCAGTCACAGAAGCCCAAGTGGTACAGCACTGTGACATCTCACGGGCTTTGAGAAAATGGGTCTGTTTTCACTAGTACCTATTCTTGATTCTCAGAATGATCCACCTCTCTTCTTCAAGTCATCTTTAGAGTATCAAGTACTTTTAAGTAGAAGCACTTGAAGATCAAGGTGCTAGCTGATCCCCAGGAGTTGATTCAAAAGAAAGAGACCCAGTCTAACTTTTGAGCACTCCTATTTTTGACTTGTTGCTTACACTGAAATTCAAGTCTTTCATAAAGATGACCATTCTCTTTGACCAGTTTCATGTGCAAAGAATTGTCAAGCAAATTAACATTTGTTAATACAGTTTTTAAAACCTACTTTATGGCTGAACAGAAAGGATTTCCTTTTTCTGTCAAGAGAAAAAAATCTTGTGTTTGAAATTTGAAAAGAATTTATATAGAGCCTTTCTAGAAAAGATGGACTCGCTATGGATTTCAGTCTACTTGTTTCATTTTGTAATACTCCTTTGGCTAAAAAATCCATTCCTCATACAGAAAAATAAGGAAGGTTTGGAAAGAAGGGTTAATTCCATATAGCCTAATGAGATCTGGGTCATTTGTCTTCAATTCAGGCCATTTTCCCACAGGCCTTTCCTTTTTAAAACAAACAAACAAGAAACACTGATGGGTGGAAGGACCCTAAGCACTGTCAGACTTTATTGGTCTGAATGCTGCTATCACACGAAGCTAGGACAGAACTAAATTATTTTTTTCTACCACATGGAGGCATTGAACAACCATGTGATTTTCAAAATTTACCAAGACTTCATAAGATCCTAATACTCCCTCAGGCAAGGGCAAAAAGGTTTGTTTGTTGCCCACAAATAGTGATTATTATGAAAGTACTTTTCTCAATTTATAATTTAGCATCTCCCCTGTAGGACCTGTTTTCTAAACAAACTAGCCTTCTTCAACCTTCTGTACATTGATCACATAAGAATGGACTATATTGGAATATTTTGGATTATAATTTGAACAGTTTGGTTCATTAGTCTCTGAAATCGTTCCCTAAATTTAACACTTTTTCAGTTTACTGAAATTTGGAGAAATGAAATAGTAGGGAAAAACATTTTTTTTTGCCTGCACTATTGTCCTCTTCCCAGATATGGCCCAACACAGGCCAATATGCTGCTGTTGGCAGCATATTGTATGGATCCAGTTCCTCAGGGCAGCCATCGTGACCTCCCTGCCCAGCCCAGTCACCTGCTGGGTGAGCAGTAGGAACACCATCTCCAGATGCCATGGAGTGGCATCCATCCACTGGGACCTGGGGCCCCTTGTGGCAAGTCCCCCAGCTCCCCACCTCTGCAGGAAAAATATTTTTATTTCAAGCTCTTAATTATCTATTGTGAAACTTTTTAAAAAATATCAACTTCCCCACAGTTCCATGGTATGGCAAATCTGTAGTCAGGGATCTCGTTTTTGTTTGTTTGTTTGTTTTGTTTTGTTTGGGTTTTTTTGAGACAGAATCTCACTGTTGCCTGGTCTAGATGGCCGCAGCATCAGCCTAGCTCGCAGCAACCTCAAACTCCTGGGCTCAAGCAATCCTCCTGCCTCAGCCTCCTGAGTAGCTGGGACTACAGGCATGGGCCACCATGCCCGGCTGATTTTTTCTATATATTTTTAGTTGGTCAATTAATTTCTTTCTATTTTTAGTAGAGACGGGGCTTGCTCTTGCTCAGGCTGTTGAGCGATCCTCCCGCTTCAGCCTCCCAGAGTGCTAGGATTATAGGCGTGAG
>CAUYRT010002329.1:0-15821 GCA_963574885.1 Lepilemur ruficaudatus
TGTAAGTAGATACAGTTGGAGCACTATGTATGTACTCTCTCGACTACTTTGACAGAGTAGGTTTTTGAATGTAACAAGATAAGTCAACTTGAGTGGTAATATATTTTGGGAAATCAGCTCACTACAAATTGTGACTGTAAACATTGTACTGTAAATGTTTTGCAGTTTTCCCCCAATAAAACTAAAAAAAAAAAAAAGTCCCTTTGGTTAGTGGTCCCCAACCTTTTTGGCACCAGGGACCAGTTTCGTGGAAGACAATTTTTCCACAGACCAGGGTGGGGAGGGAGGGATGGCAAGTGATGGGGAGTGGCTGTAAATACAAATGAAGCTTCACTTGCTCCCCTGCCACTCACATCCTGCTGTGTGGCCGGCAGATTTAGGTCTGCCAATTTGTCGTTTCTTTTCTGTATGTTTTATGTCTCTCTCTCTCTCTCTCTCTCTCTCTCTCTCTCTCTGTCTCTGTCTCTGTCTGTCTGTCTGTCTGTCTGTCTCTCTCTCTCTCTCTCTCTCTCTCTCTCTCTCTCTCGATGTATTCTTGTTTTTTTGCCCAGGCTGGAGTGTAGTGACATGGTTATAGCTCACTGTAGCCTCAAACTCCTCAGCTGAAGCAATCCTCCTACCTTGGCCTCCTGAATAGCTGGGACTACAGGCACATACCACCACGCCCAGCTAATTTTTCTTATTTTTTGTAGAGACAGGGTCTTGCTATGTCACTCAGGCCAGTCTTGAAATCATAACTTCAAGCAATCCTCCTGCCTCAGCCTCCCAAATTGCTAAAATTACAGGCATGAGCCACTGCAACCAGCCTGTCCTTCATTTTTAAAGGATAGCTATGCAGGATATAGAATTCTTCATTGACGGTGTCTTTTTTTTATGTATTTTGAATATGTTAACCCACTGCCTTCTCTCCTACATAGTTTCTGCTGAGAATCACCTGTTAATTTTATTAAGAAACTCTTATACATGATGAGTCACTTTTCCTCTTGCTTCTTTCAAAATTCTCTCTTTGCTTTGGTTTTTGACAGGTTGACTATGACTTATCCAGCTGTGGACCTTTTTGAATTTATCTACTTGGAATATGTTGAGCTTGTTGGATGTGTAGATTAATGTATTTGGTCATATCTGGGGAGTTTTCAGCAATTATTTCTTTAAGAATATTTTATTTTTTGTTCTCTGTTCCTGGAACTTTCATTATGCATATATTGGTATGTTTGATGATGTCTGACAGGCCTTTGAGCTTGTGTTCATTTTTCCTTATTTTTATTTCTTTCTGTTTCCCAGATTGTATAATGTCAATTGACCTATATTCGAGTTCATTGATTCTTTCATCTGCCTTCTCAAATCTACTATTGAGTCTCTGTATTCAATATTTTTATTTTGATTATTATTCTTTTCAACTCTATAACCTCTATATGGCTATTTTTAAAATTTCTCTCTCATTATTAATACTGTCTATTCAGTGAGATATTATTCTTAAATTTTCCTTAATTCTTTAGACATTTTTATTACTTTGAACATACTTGCAATAATTTGTAATCTTTCTCTAGTAAGTTCAACATTTGGAGTTCCTTGGGGACAGTTTCTACTGTTTGCTTTTGTTTGTGTGTATAGAAGATAATTCCTATTTTTTGTGGGTCATAATTTTTTGTTGAAATCTGTATATTTTAAACAATATAATATGACAACTATGGAAATCAGATTTCCCCCCACTTCCCAGGATTTGCTGTTGCTGTTTGGTGCTTTTGTTTTTACAGAAGGGATCATTATTTTACCGTTAGTCACTTTCATGGACTATTTAAAATCTGTATTCTTTGTGTTGTGTGACTATGAAATTGTCTGCTTTGTTAGCTGAGTAGTCAGCTAATGATTGGACAGAGATTTCTTTAAATGTCTTGAATAAATAATTCTCCTGGCCTTGACTGTGGGATATACACTGTGTATACACAATATACACTGTTTGTATATTGTGGCACACATTCAATGCACCCAAGGGAGTTTACAGTTGTGGCTTAGGTTTTTATTTCCTGCTTGCACAGAGCTTCAGATGAACCACAGCTGAGAAACAAGGCCTTCTCAAGGCTTTCCTGGATATGAACATAGTCTGCATGTGTGCATGTATGGTCTTCTAGATCCTATGAGTATACCGACATTTTTCAAAGCCCCCTACGGCCATCTCATCCAATCACTTATCCTTTTAAATTTTTTAGTCAGTCTCTTGTTAGTCCCAACTGGTAACACCACCTCAAGTAGCTGCATTATTAAACAAGTTCCACTATTAATTTTTAGAAATGTCCTGAGAATAGGGCTGTTTACACAGAGTGACTTCTGAGTCAGTTGAAATAAAAAGACCTCCGGAGAACGGGAGCTTTTCAGCAATCTACCAGACAGGTCAAATAGTGACAGTTCTGTGACGACGGGGGTTTGGGGGAAACTTAAACCTCTTATATCCTCTCCAATGGCTGTTAAAATTCTGGTTTTCATGGCTAGCATAGTTGTGAGGCTGTTGATTTTCAAAGATATCATGGAGGTAAAGAGAAAGCATGTGATTAACGCAAATTAAAACGTCAGAAAGGTTACTTCTTATTGAGATCATGCCTTCTTTCTTGAATAAATGATTCCCAGATTATTGTAAACTTGTGGTTAATTTCCAGAATTCTAGAAAAGTTTATTTTGACAATTTTTGCCAGTGTTTTTATCGCTTTATAGAAAAGTAGATTTTTGGAGTTACTTCACCATTTTGAAAGTTTTTCTCAAGAGTTTTAATTTTTAGGAAAATGGCAGGTTTTTGAAGGAGTTTGAGCAGTGGAGTGTACTGATCTGACTTAAATTTTAAAAGGGTCACTCTGATTATTGCATAAAAAATTGACAGATCAAGGGCAGAAGCATCCTCCTACTTAGAAGGATATTTCAATAGCTTAGGCAAAAGCTGATGACAGCTTAGAACAAGGTAGTAATAAAAGTGGTGAGAAGTGAACATATACCAGATTTTAACAATCCACTCATGCATTGACGGGCACTTGGGTTATTTCCATGACCTAGCAATAGTGAATATCTTTCCCTGGTGGTCTAGTGGCTAGGATTCGGCAAGCATCACATTTTCTTTACCCATGCATCTGTTGATGGACACTTACGTTGATTCTAAATCTTGGCTATTGTGAATAGAGCTGCAATAAACATGGGAGCACAAACAGTTTTTTGATATACTGATTTCCTTTCTTTTGAACATATTCTGAGCAGTGGTATTGCTTGGTCATATGGTAGTTCTACTTTTAGTATTCTGAGGAAACTCCTTACCATTCTTCATAGTGGTTGTGCTAATTTACAGTCCCACCAATGATGTGTGAAGGTTCCCCTTTCTCCACATCCTCACTGGCATTCATTATTGCCTGTCTTTTTGATAAGATCCCTTTTAATTGGGGTGAAATGATACGTTATTGCATTTTTGATTTGCATTTGTCTGATGAGCAATAATGTTGAGCATTTTTCATATGCCTTTTGGCCATTAGTATGTCTCTTTTTGATAAATGTCTAGTCAGATCTTTTGACTACTTTTTTTCCAACTCTTTATTAAGAAATTTTTCATCATGCAGAAAATTTTAAAAAATTATGCAGTGAACATACAATATTACAACACCTAGATTCTATCATTAACATTTTACATTATTTGATTTATCTCTATCCATCTATCCATTACTCTATACATATGTTAATCCATATTCTTTTTGGATGTACTTCAAAGTAAATTACAGACACTGATACACTTCCCCTAAGTATTTTAGCATACCTACCAGAACCAAGATCTGAATATTTGTTTACAAGCTTTTCTTTTGACATGAATTTAACATTAATAAGATGCAAAAATCTTAAATGTATATTTTTTGAGTTTTTAAAATGCATATGCCTAACTCAAACCCTTCTCAATAGAATTATTTTTTAGACAATTTAATTAAAATATAATTTGCATGCCATGCCATTACTCCATTTTAAGTGTACAGTTAAATGATTATTAGTAAATTTACCAAGGTGTATTTTGACTACTTTTTAATTATTTGATTTTTTCCTACTGAGTTGTTTGCACTCCTAATATATTCTAGTTATTAATCCCTTGCCAGATGGGTAGTTTACAAACATTTTCTCCCATTCTGTTGGTTGTCTCTTCACTTTGTTGATTGTTTCCTTTGCTATGCAGAAGGTTTCTAGTTTGTTGTGATCCCATTTGTCTATTTCTGCTTTGGTTGCCTGTGCTTTTGAGGGTGGGGCAAAGGCAATATATGTAATCTAAACATTTGTATCCCCATAATATTCTGAGATATATATATATATATATGTATATATATATATCATTGCCCAGGCCTGTGTCCTAAAGTATTTCACAATGTTTTCTTTTAGTAGTTTTATAGTTTCAGATCTTGAATTTAAGCCTTTATTTCATTTTATTTGATTTTTTATATGCTGAGAGATAGGAATCTCATTTCATTTTTCTACATGTGGATATCCAGTTTTCTCAGCACTATTTATTACAGAGACTGTCTTTTCCCCAAAGTATGTTCTTGGCACCTTTCTTGAAAATGAGCTCACTATACATGTGTGTATTTATTTCCGGGCTTTCTATTCTGTCCCATGGGTCTACATGTCTGCCATGTATGCCAGTACTATGTTGTTTTGGTTACTAAAACTGTGTAGTATAATTTGAAGCCAGAAAACGTGATTCCTTTTCACTCAGGATGGCTTTGGCTATTCTGGGTCTTTTGTGGTTCCATATAAATTTTAGGACTATTTTTCCTATTTCTGTGAAGAATGGAATTGGGTATTTTGATTGTTTCCTTTGCTATGCAGAAGGTTTCTAGTTTGATGAGATTGCATTGAATCTACACATTGCTTTAGGTGGTATGGACATTTTAATAATATTGACTCTTTCAATACATGAACAGGGAACAACTTTCCATTTTTTTGTGTGTCTTCTTCAGTTTCTTTCATCAATGTTTTATAGTTTTCATTGTAGAGATATTTTGCTTCTTTGGTTAAATTTATTTTTAAGTATTTTATTTCATTTTTTACAACTGCTGTAAATGGGATTACTTTCTTGTTTTTTTTTTCAAATTGTTCACTGTTGGCATGTAGAAAAACTACTGATTTTTGTATGTTGATTTTTGTATCCTGCAATTTTACTGAATTTGTTTAATCAGTTCTGGTAGTTTTCTGGTGGAGTCTTTAGGTATCTCTAAATATAGATCACTGACCAACAAGGATAATTTGACTGCTTCCTTTCCAATTTAGATACCCTTTATTTCTTTCTCATGTCTTGCTCTAGCTAGAATATCTGGTCCTATGTTGAATAATAGTGGTGAAAGTGGGCATCCTTTTCTTGTTCCAGATCTTTCTGTTTTCCCCAATTCAGTATGATAATAGCTATAGGTTTGTCATATAAGGATTTTATTGTGTTGAGATATGTCCTTTCTATACCCAGTATTTTGGGAGTTTTTATCACAAAGTGGTGTTGAACTTTATCAAATGCTTTTTCAGCATCAATTGAAATCATCACATGGTTTTTGTCCTTCATTCTGTTAATGTGATGTATCACATACATTGATTTGTATATGTTGAACTATCTTTGCATTCCTTGGATAAATCCTACTTGATCATGATGAATAGTCTTCTTAATGTGTTGTTGAATTCAGTTTGCTAGTATTTTATTGAGGATTTGCATCTATATTTATCAGAGACACCCACCTATAGTTTTCTTTTTGATTTCTGTTGTGTCTTTGTCTGGTTCTAGTATCAGGGTAATACTGCATTTATACATAAGTCTGGGAGTTCTCCTTCCTCTTCAATTTTTTAGAATAGTTTGAATAGGATTGGCATTTATTCTTCTTTAAATGTTTGTAGAATTGAGCAATGAAGCCACCAGGTCCCAGGCTCTTTTTGATGGGAGACTTTTTATTATTTCTTCTCTCTCATTTATTGTACTGTCTCATTACTTAGTACTGCATTTGCTGTATTCCATAGATTTTGGTATATTGTGTTTTAATTTTCATTTGTTTCAAGAAATTTTATAATTTTCTCCTTAATCTCTTCATTGACTCATTGTCATTTAGGAGCATATTGTTTAATTTTCATGTGTTTATGTAGTTTTGAGAGTTCCTCTTGTTCTAGATTTCTAGTTTTATTCTATTATCATCAGAGAAAATACTGGATATGATTTCAATTTTTTTTGAATTTTAGAATGTTATGGGGTAAAAATGCTTTGGTGACATAAATTGCCTTTCCACCGCCTGAGTCAAAGCTACAAGTGTGCCCATCCCCTAGGCAGCATGCATAATATACATTAGATGTGAATTTACCCATCCCTTCCTCTCCCCTCCCAACTACCTAATCCCTGATGAATGTACTTCTATAAGTGCACATAAGTGTTAATTGATTAGTACTAATTTAATGATGAGTATATGTGGTGCTTGTTTTTACATCCCTGTAATACTTCACATAGAAGAATTGGCTCCAGCTCTATCTAGGATAATATCAGAGATATTAGTTCACCATTTTTTTATGGCCGAGTAGTACTCCATGGTATATATGTACCACATTTCATTAATCCACTGAGGTATTGATGGGCACTTGGGTTGTTTCCACATCTTTGAAATTGTGAATTGTGCTGCTATTAACATTCAAGTGCAGATGTCTTTTTATAGAATAACTTTTTTTCCTTTGGGTAAATACCCACTATTGGGATTGCTGGATCAAATGGTAGTTCTACTTTCAGTTCTTTGGGGTATCATCATACTACATTCCATAGTGGTTGTATTAGTTTGCAGCCCCATAAACAGTGTATGAGTGTTTCTATCTCTCCACATCCACACCAGTGTTTGCTGTTTTGGGACGTTTTTATAAAAGCCATTCTCACTGGAGTTAAGAAATATCTTGCTGTGGTTTTGATTTACATCTTCCCTGATGATTAAAGTTGTCAAGCATTTTCTCATATGTTTCTTGGCCATAAGTCTATCTTATTTGGAAAAAATTCTGTTCATATCCTTGCCCACTTTAATGGGGTTGTTTCACTTTTTCTTGCTGATTTACCTGAGTTCTTTATGGATTCTAGTTATCAGCCTTTTATTGGATATATAGCATGCAAATATTTTTTCCCATTTTGTAGGTTGTCTGTTTGCTCTAATGGTAGTGTCCTTGGCTTTGCAGAAGCTTTTTAATTTGATCAGATCCCATTTATTTATTTATTTTTATTTTTGTTTGTTTTTGCTGTGATTGCTTTTGGGGGGGGTCTTCTTCATAAAATCTTTGCCAAGGCTGATGTCTATAAGAGCTGTTCCAACATTTTCTTCTAGAATTCTTATACTTCTATGCCTTAGGTTTAAGTCTGTTATCCACCATGAGTTGATTTTTGTGAGAGGTGAAAGGTGTGGCTCCTATTTCAGTCTTCTACATGTGGCTATCCAATTTTTCCCAGCACCATTTATTGAATAGGGATTCTTTTCTCCAGTGTATCTTTTTCTGCTTTGTCAAAGATCAGATGACAATATGAGGATGATTTTATATCTGTGTTCTCAGTTCTGATCCATTAGTCTATGTCTCTGGTCTTGTACTGTTCCATGCTGTTTTGGTTACTATAGCCTTGTAATATAGCTTGAAATCTGATAAATTGATGCCTCCCAATTTGTTATTTTTGCTTAAGGCTCTTTTGGCTATGCAGATTCTTCTCTGATTCCATACAAAGTGTAGAATTTGTTTTTAGATCTGTGAAAAATGATGTTGATATTTTAATAAGGCTTGGATTGAATCTTCAGATCACTCTGGATAGTATAGACATTTTAACAATATTGATTCTGCCAATCCATGAGTATGGTATGTTTTCCCATCTGTTTATGTCCTCTGCTATTTCCTTTCTTAGTATTTCATAGTTCTCCCTGTAGAAGTTTTTCACCTCCTTAGTTAAATATATTCCAGCAACTTTCATTTTTTAGTTGCTATTGTGAAAGGTATTGAGTCTTTAATTTGGTTTCCAGGTCGACTGTTATTGGTGTATATGAAGGCTACTGATATGTGTACATTGATTTTGTAACCTGAGACTTTGCTGGATTTGTCAGTTCCAGAAGTCTCATGGAAGATTCTTTCAAGTTTTCTATATATAGGAACGTATCACCTCTGAATACTACATATCGTCTCTAAATACTGCATATGTTTTATGACACATGTCAGCAAAGAGCAATAGTTTGACCTTCTGCCCCTATTTGGATACTATTGATTTCCTTCTCTTGTTTGACTGCTCTGGCTAGGACTTCCAGCCAGAGCAGAGTAGTTATAGGGGGCAACCTTCTGTGGTTTCAGTTCTAAGCAGGAATGCTTTCAATTTTTCCCTGTTCAGTTTTATGTTGGCTGTGAGTTTGTCATATATGGTTTTTATCAATTTTAGGTATTTCTTGTCTATGTCTATTGTGGTAAGCATTCTTATCATAAAACGGTACTCAATTTTGTCAAATGCTTTTTCTGTGTCTATTGAGAGGATCATATGATTTTTTTTTTGCTTCTATTTATGTTGTGAATTACATTTATAGATTTGTGTATATTTAACCATCCCTGCATCACTGGGGTGAAGCCCACTTCATCATGATGGAGTGTTTTTTTGATGAGTAGCTGAATTCAATTTGCTAGGACTCTAGTGAGAATTTTTCATCTATATTCATAAGGGATATATGTCGGTAGTTTGCTTTTTTTTTTTTTTATTGAGTCCTGTCCTGACTTTGGTATGAAGGTGATATTGGCTTCATAAAACTTGTTTAGGAGGATTCCTTCCTTGTCAATGTTATGGGATACTTTCTGCAGGATAGATAGCGGTTTTCTTTGTAGGTCTGGTAAAAATCAGATGTGAAACCATCTGGTCTAGGACGTTTTTGTTTTTGGAAGGTTTTTCATTGCTGCTTCAATTTTGGTACTTGATATTGGTCTGTTCAGGAATTATATTTCTTCCTGAGTGAGCCTTGGGTGGCTATGTGTTTCCAAGAATTTATCCATTTCCTCCACATTTTCAAGTTTATGTGCATAGTGATTTTGTAGTATTCAGAGATGATATTTTGTATTTCTGTGGGGATCAGTTGTAATTTTTTCTTTTTCATTTCTGATTGAACATATTAGAATCCCTTCTTTTCTGCTTTTGGCTAATCTAGCAAGATGCCTATTGATTTTATTTATCTTTTCAAAGAGCCAAATTTTTGTTTCATTGATCTTCTGTGTGGTTCTTTTGTTATCAATTTCATTTAGTTCTGCTCTAGGCTTGGTTATTTCTTTTCTTCTGATGGGTTTGGGACTGGTTTGCTCCTCTTTTTCCAGTTCCTTGAGATGATTCATTAGACTGTTCATTTGTGATCTTTCTGTCTTTTGTATGTAGGAATTTATGGCTCTGAATTTTCCTCTCAAGCCTTCTTTAGCTATATCCCTCATGTTTTGATAACTTGTGCCCCCTTTGTCATTCACTTAAAAGAATCTTTTTATTTTTATCTTAATTTCCTCGTTTGCTCAATTATTGTTCAGCAATAGGATGTTTAGTTTCCATGACTTTGTGCAGAGATGAGTATTTCTCTTGGTGTTTATTTCTAATTTTATTCCACTGTGGTCTGAGAAGCTGCGTTGTATAAATTCTATTATTTTTTTAATTTGTTGAGACATGTTTTGTGTTCTAGGATATGGTCAATCTTAGAGAATGTTACATGGGCTGATGAGAAGAATTTATATTCCATGGCTTTTGTATAGAATGTTCTATAAATATCTATTAGGCTCATTTGTTCTAGGGTTCTATTGAAGTCCGTTGTTTACTTATTTTCTGTTTGGAGGATCTGTCCTGTTCTTTCAGAGGAGTGTAGACATCCCTGGATATTCTGGTGCTGCTACTTATCATTTTGTTTAGACCAAGTGGGATTTGCTTTATGAATCTCAGCACACCTGTGTTAGGTGTGTAAATATTTAGAATTGTTATGTCTTCTTGTTGAATTGTTCACTTTACCATTATATAATGACCATCTTTACATTTCAATATTTTTGCTCATTTGAAGACTATGTCATCTGATATGAGAAGTGCTATGCTAGCATTTTTTTGCCTTCCATTTGCATGGAATATTGTTTTCTATCCCTTCACTTCGAGTCTGAATGCATCCTTGTGGGTTAGATGTGTTTCCTGGAGACAGCAGATACTTGGCTTGTATTCTTTTTTTTTATCCATTTAACCAGCCTATATCTCTTGAGTGATTTCAATTTTTAAAATATTTTTAGACTCGTTTTCTGGCCTAACATATGGTCTATCCTATAGAATGGTCCATGTTTGAAAGATAAGAATGTGTATTCTGTTGCTATAGGATGAAAAGTTCCGAATATCTATTAGGTCCATTTGGTCTATAGCACAGACATATGATACAGTACATATGATGTTTCTCGGTTGAATTTTTGTCTGGATGATCTGTCCAATGCTGAAAGTGGAGTATTGAGGTCTCCAACTATTATTGTGTTGATGTCAATCTTTCTATCTGTAATAATATTTCATTTATATAACTGAAAGCTCCAATGTTGGATGTACATATTTCCAGTTGTTACATCCACTTGCTGAATTGACCCCTTTATCATTATATAATGATTTGTCTCTTTTTAGCTTTTGTCTTGAAATCTATTTTTATTTGATGTAAGTATAGCTAGTCCTGCTCTTTTTTTTGCTTTCCATTTGCATGGAATATATTTCCATTTTTATTATCGGTGTAAGTGTGTCTTTAAGTGAGTTTCTCATAGACAGTATGTATTTGAGTCTTAATTTTTAATCTATCAGCCACTCTACCTCTTTTCATTGGATGATTTAGTTCATTTAAATTCAATATTATTATGAATAGGTAAGGAATTACTACTGCCATGTTGTTATTTGACTTCCAGTTCTTTTATAGTCCTTTGTTTGTTTTTTCCTTTCTTCTTATCTTTCTTTGTGTAAAAGTGATTTTCTTTGGTAGTTTTGTGTATCTGTTTTAGGTTCATTGATTTGAAGTTACTGTAGACTTGCAAAAATATATTATAAGCAATTGTTTTAAACTGATGACAACTTAACTCTAATTATAAAAAATAAACAAGTAAGGAAGCAAAGAGAAAGCTAATAGAAACTCTACCTTTTAACTCTATTCACCCCTATTTTTGACTTTTTGCTGTTTCTATTTATATCTTTTTGTACTATCTATGTCTTACAAATTTATTGTAGTTATTATTTTGGATAGGTTTGTCTTTCAGTCTTCCTATTCAAGATTTGAGTGATTTACACACCACAATTACAATAATAAAGTATTCTGAATTAGTCTGTATATTTACTGTTACCAGTGAGTTTTATACCATCAGTTGATTTCTTATTGTTCATTAACATCATTTTCTTTCATATTGAAGAATTCCCTTTACCATTTCTTGTAGGGAAGGTCTGCTGTTGATGAAATCCCTCAGTTTTTGTTTGGGAAAGTTTTTATTTTTTCTACATGTTTCAAGGATATTTTTGCAGGATATAATATTCTAGGATTAAGGATTTTTTCTTTCAGTGCTTTGAATATGCCATGCCACTCTCTCCTGACCTATAAGTTTTCCACTGAGAATCCTGCTGCCAAATGTATTGGGGCTCCTTTACATGTTATTTTATTCTCTTTTCTTGTTTCAATTAGGACCCATTCTTTATCCACGACTTTTAGGAATTTGATTACTAAATGCCATGAAGTAGTCTTATTTGGGTTAAATTGGTTTAGTGTTCTATGATATTCTTGTACCTGAATATTGATATCTTTTTCTAGGTTTAAAAGATTCCCTGCTATTATTTCTTTTAATAAACTTCTATCCCAGTCTTTCTCTCTACCTTCTCTTTAAGGCCAGTGACTCTTAAGTTTGCCCTTTTGATGTTATTTTCTAGATCTCGTAGGTGTGCTTCATTCTTTTTCTTTTTTCTCTCCTGATTCTGTATTTTCATATAGCCTTTTCTCAAGCTCACTAATTCTTTCTTCTACTTGATAAATTGTGTTGATAAACTCTGAAACCTTTTTCAGTTTGTTTATTGAATTTTTCAGCTCCAGAATTTCTGCTTGATTTTTTTTTTATTATTATGTCAATCTGTTTGTTAACTTTCTCCAGTAGGATTCTGAATTCCTTCTCTATGTTGTCTTCAAATTCATTGAGCTTCTTTAGAACCATTATTTTGAATTCTTTGTCTGAAAGTTCACACGTCTCCATCACTCTGGGATTGGTCACTGGTGCCTTATTTTGTTCATTTGAGGAGGTCATGTTTTCCTAGATGTTTGTGATGCTTATGGGTGTTCAGATATTCCTCAATGTTTATGCATTGATGAGTTAAGTATTTAATCTTTACATTCTGGGATTGTTTTTACCTGTCCTTCTTGAAGAGACTTTTCAGATATTCAAAGGGAATTAAGTGCTGTGATCTAAATCCATATCAGTGCTAGGAGGCCCCCAAGCCCACTAATACTGCACCTCTTGCAGACTTTTGGTGGTACTGTCTTTTCAGACTTGGGTAGGATACGGCAGAATTCCTTGGATTAGAGGAAAAATCTCTCACTCTCTTTCCACACTGTCCCCCAAATAAAAGGAGTCTCACTCACCATGGGCTGCCTGGAGTTGGGGGAGAGGTGATTTGAGCACTCCATCATGGCCACCACAGCTGGAAATGTACCAGTTTACATCTGAAGCCAGCAAGTCATGCCCAAGGCTTTGGCAACTACTGCCTGGCCGCTACTGATGTTTATTCAATGCCCAATGGCTCTTTAGTCAGCAGGTGGTGTGCGCTGCCAGGAAGGGGCCCTTCCCTTCAGGGACTTGGGTTCCCTTCTGGCCCAAGTTGGGTCTAGAAATGCCCTCTTGGAGCTAAGGCCTAGAATGAGGATTTCAGGTATTGGTTTGTTACTTTATTTTACTGTGGCTGAACTGATACCCAAATTGCAAGACAAAGTCCTCTGGTCCTCTGACCTGTTCCCTTTCCTTTCCCCAAGGGGAATGAGTCTCTCCCCAAGCTGCACTGCCTGGAGTTGGGGAAAGGATGATGCAGGCCATGACAGCTGGTGTCTCGCTGAGTCATATGCACCCCAAGTCCACTGGCTTCCAGCCCAGTGCAGCAGGATTTGCCCAAGTACTGCAGTTTTTGTGGCCTGACTGTCTTTCAGATTTATCTGGGGCCCCAGGCTGCTTTTGTCAGCTGGTAGTGGAGGTAGCCAGACTTCAGGTTCCTACCCCCGGGGCAGAAGATTCCCCTCTGTGCAGAACTGGTCTAAATGCTCCTTCCATGGGTGATGGTAGAATTCTGCCCTGTATTGTGTTCCCCTGTGACAGGGTGGCCCTGAGTTCCAATGCAAAGTCCCACAGTCACTTTGCTCTCCCTCCCCCAAGCACACAGATTCTCCACCTGTCACTGGTGCAGCACTGCCAGGAGATGGGGGAGGGGTGGCATAGGCAATGCAAGACTGTCTTTCCTACCCTCTTTAGTGTCTCTTTCCTTGATATAATTTTAACCAGGTACAGTGATAACTCACCTGATTTTTGGTTCTTCTGAAGGTGCTTTCTTGCATGAATAATTGTTCAATTTGGTGTTCCTGCGAGGGAATCATCACTAGAGAGTTCTATTTGGCCACCTTGCTCTACCTTCTCTAAATGTGCCCTTTTTTCTGGTTGACTTAGATATTTTTCTTTCTCTTTAATTCACAACAATTTGATTATGATTGGTCTGAGCATGGCATTTCTTTGTGTTTATCCCATTAAAGATTGATTCAGCTTTTTGAATTTGTAGGTTTATGTGGTTTGCTAAATTTGGAAAGTTTTCAGCCAGTATTTTTTGAAATGTATTTTTTAGCACTGAATGCTTTCTGATGTCCTTCTGAGATTCTGATGACAAGAATGTTATACCTTTTGCTCTTTGCCCACAGGTCCCTGAATCTCTGTTCATTTGCTTTAAATCTTCTTTCTACTGATCTATTTTCTATTTCATTCACAATTTGATATGTCATCTCATTATGCTTTTGAGCTCTTTCAGTCAGTTTTATATCTGAGATGTCGTACCTTTTAGTTCTAATATTTTCATTTTGTTCTTCTTTACATATCAGTGCTGAGTCCTTTTATTTTTCTTTTAAGTGTGCTTGAAATTGCTTGTTGGAACATTTTTGAATAGTTGATATAAAGTCTTTATCAGATAATTCCAACATTTGTGTCACTTCAGTGTTTGTGTCTGTTGATAATCTTTCCTCATGAGAATTGAGATTTTCCTGGTTCTTCATTTGCTGAGTAATTTTGGAGTGAGATATCATGTTTTGAGACTTGGAATATTTTTTAAATCCTTTGGAGGATATGGATATATTTATTTTAGCAAGAAATTGACCTGGTTAAATTCAGACCAAAGATTCCATCTCATCTTCTGTAGGAAGTGGTTTTAACAACTGTTCAGCTTTCAAAAACTTTGCAGAGCTATTCGGGTCTGTCTCATGTGTACATCACCCAGTGCTAGTCTGGGGTCTGGCCAGAGCCTTTCTGTTAGTTCAATTTTCAGGATCATTATTATACTAATTATTACAAGATCCAATCATGTGCAGTTTGGGGGTAAACCTTGGGATGATTTAGCCATTTATTGCGGCTTCTTTCCTGAGGTTCTCCCATCATCATAATCTCCCCTGCACATTTTATTTCCTCAGGGCTCCCCTTTCAGGTCCTGTAGCCAGAAACATGGGACATTAGTTACTCTTTTCTGCTCACTTTTGTGACTGTCCCCGTGTGCTGGATTAAGAGGCAAGAGGACCAGAGGATATAAAATATGGTAAACTCACCACTGATTTGGTGGGACTTTAGATTCTGATCTTCTTTCCAATCCTTCTGCTACTACTTATTTTTCAGAGCCCTCTAGTAGCTCAATATATACTGTTTCATTCACTGCTGCATTCAGTGGTAGAGACAGGGTAGAATATGTTTTCTCCTTCTTACCTGGAACTGCTTCCTACAATTACTTATTTATTCCTTTATTGCCACAAATCACCTATATTCAATCTTGGGCCTACAGTTTTTGAACACAAAGATGTCTTGCCTCCTTTTCCTTCTTCCCCAGTCAATACTCCCCCTAATACTCAGCCATAATACTGTTAAGTGCTATTTATGTTGTAACTGCCTTGCTTAACCCTACCCCAAGTTCGAAGGGCACAGTTGCTGAGATATCTTAGGAAATGGCTGATAGCTACTTTCCTACACTAATTAAATATCACATCAGCAAGATAATAAAGGCAAGATTTTATAATTTTCCACAGGTAGGTAAGTTTCACAGAAAACATTTTCAAGTTGAACTAAACAACAGAGAAACTATTCCCTGAAGAAATAATTATTTGCTAATTTATCCCCATTGGAATGACCAGGAAATGAACTTGCCAGTTTCTATCTTAAGAGCCCTAGAGATTTGATCAGGTCCCATTTGTTTATTTTTGTAGCTGCATTGATTGCTTTGGGGGTCTTCTATAAGAATTCTTTGCCTAGACCGATGTCTGAGAGGGTCTTCCCAACATCCTCTTCTAGGATTCTTAAGGTCTCATGCCTTAGGTTTAGGTCTGTTAACCATCTTGAGTGTATTTTTGTGAGAGGTGAGAGGTAGGGATCCAGTTTCATTTTTCTGCATGTAGCTATCCAGTTTTTCCAGCACCATTTATTGAAAAGAGATTCTTTTCCACAATGTATATTTTTGTCTGGTTTATCAAAGATTAGGTTACCATATGTAGATGGTTTCATCTCTGCATTCTCAGTCCTGTTCCAAAGATCAATGCTTCTGTTCTTGTGCCAAT
>CAUYRT010002333.1:0-56051 GCA_963574885.1 Lepilemur ruficaudatus
CCCCATGGAGTCAGGTGACTTCCCTCCCAGATATGTTCAAAGGTGTGCAATCGCCACCTCTGTTTCCTACTCCAGGGTTGGCTTTAGGTTAGGTCAAAATTCCTGCAAAGTTAGGCATTTCTGCATCTGAGTGGATCCTTATAAAGTGTGCTGCTGTCCTCTGTACTCTCGTTAGGCATATAGCTATAATCTCCAGTCCCTCTAGGGACAGTGGTGCCCTGCTTTGGTGCTGTCTTGAGCAATTGCTCCACCTGGGAAGGAAGATAAAGGCAGGCACTCCATTTTGGTGCTGCCCCACCCTTAACCCTATCCCAAGCAACTGCCACGCCTGGGGAAGGAGGGAATGCTTTATCAATCTGGGAATCCCCCAGCCCAGGCATGATAGGATTTAGAAAGTGACCTAGAGTAACCTAAGGGTAATTATTATGCCCTTAGCTTGACTCTGCATTGTGGTTCATCCCCCGCCAGGTGGGCTTTTAGAGAGGGAGCCTGTATATGCAGGTGGAATTTGGAGGATACATGTTTATCAATTGATAACATCCCACACCTCCAAGAGCACATCACCAGACTGGGCTAATAAAAGGAAACAATCCCAGAAGTCAGGGAAGTGAGTGGGTCTGTCTCTTTCCACTCACGGAGACAGACCTGTTTTATTCTTCAAAAAGAGTTGCTTGTGTGAAACTGGTCCCTGCCTGAGGTTACTCCATCTTGTTGACCTTGCTGGTGATTTTTCCAAGAAAGAAGTCAGAGGACCGGGATAATAGTCTGGACTTGACACTTTGGTGTGTCTGGGCATTCTTCAGCCAAGAGCACACCAAGAACCAAGGGCAGACGCCCACTCTGACATCTCTGGTGACATGACTTGGATTGTGATGCCTGGAGTCCCACATTTCCACAGGTGAGGGTGAATGAGCTAATGAAATTCAGACACTGTAATAATTTAGTCCATCAGAACTCTGAGTTTGGTGAGACTCAGAGACATTCAGGGTATACGCTAATCCAGTTTTCCAAAGAGCAAATCAGTCCTTCAGAGTTACAAAGCTACTCTCTCTCTAACATAGAATATAATTAATGTTTCTTTCTTTAAACAAAAATAACAGAAGCTCTGACTTGGGTGGGGCTAATGCAACATTTGTAACCTAAACATTTGTACCCCAGTAATATGCAGAAAAAAAAATTAAAAAATAAACTATACAGGGTTAAAAGAACAAAAATAACAAGGAATTCACAAATCATCTAGTCTTAACACTTTAATGTCAGATTAGAAATGATTAGCTTACTTCTGTCTACACTAGTCAAATCAAGCAGAAAAGTAATTACATGTGTGTTTGCTTAAATTATGTAAACAATTGTCCTAATAGGCCACTTTGTTTTGCTTTTGTAGATCCAACCCCTATCTGATTTAGGTGGTATTTATTTAGGTATATAAGATTTTGATTGACACAGAAATATTGGTGTGGCTCATTTGCTATCAAGACATTTTGACCACACTTAAAAAAAAAAAAAACTCTGTTAAACTTAGTTTTTAAAATTATGTTACATGTGAAATAGACATACCTACCCTTAGTCTCCCCTCATCCTTGCCTTACTTACGATGAAATTTTCCTTCTCTAAAGATTGTAAAAGAAATTTTAACATCTGATCATCAAAACGTAGAAGGGAGAAAACAAATGAAAAACAAGGGCCTGAGAAAATAAAATTCCAAAGGAACAGGACACTTTAATTTTAATGCTCATTCTTCTGACTACCATTATCAGTGCAAATCTTGAGGGATTCCTCTGGCTGGTTTGGGGGAGTATTGCTGGATGGCCTGGTTCCCTTGTCCTAACACTTGAGACTATAAAAATTTGGGACAAATACTCTTATAAGAAATTTACAATACTAAGTATAATAGAAATAGAAAATAGAACATAATGTATATACCAACGTTAAATGTTCAACCAGTCAGACACAAAGTAGAATCATTCACACAATCCATTTATCTACTCAAATGTAATCCAAGGCTCTTTGATTCTCTTCAATTGCAAATGCTTCTGAATTGCCTGTGTCTGTTTCTCTCCATAAGACTGTTGGTGCCTCTTTTGATGTCACCTATTCTCCAGGTGTGCCCTGTTACTTTACTACAGTGTCACCACATACTGACAGTCTGTCATTGTGCTCCGTGTAACTTTTTTCTGCTTTTTTTTCTTATGTCTCCCCACCCTCCACCGCTGCCTCCAGTGGGAAATGGACTTATTCTGTTTCCTTGAAGGGCTCCTTTCTTCAGCTTTCTTTTTTTTCCTCCCCTGTACGGGCCAGAGTGAGATTTCTCATTGCTGCTGATTTTTTTTTTCCTTCTCAAATTAATACCTTAAATGCCTCTCTGAAACTCAAGTCCAGTAGTGACATAGTTTATTTTACTAATTCTGTATTACTTTTCAGTGAAGTTAATTTACATAATTGTATAAAATGCAGATTTAATCAAGAGGCAAAAACAGGAGGGATGATGAAAGATTGTCAGATAAATAGCTACTGTCAACAGTTGTTTCCACTTACTTTCTGTGGTTCTGCATTTGATTACCCAACATACAACCAGGTACGTACTTGGCGGTGTCTTCCCTATCCAGCTATTTTGGTACCTTGTAAAGGTGCAGCCATGGCCAATCACCTTGATCAAGATTCCAACTTAATCATTAAAATGGAAGATGTGTCTGCTCACTGAAGATTTATCCCTAGCAAACTTGAATAACTGGAATGAAATATTCTCTACTAATAAATGCTAGATTGTTGGCCAGGCATGATGGCTCATGCCTGCAATCCTAGCACTCTGGGAGGCCGAGGCGGGCGGATCGCTCAAGGTCAGGAGTTCGAAACCAGCCTGAGCAAGAGCGAGACCTCGTCTCTACTAAAAAATAGAAAGAAATTAATTGGCCGACTAAATATATATAGAAAAAATTAGCCGGGCGTGGTGGTGCATGCCTGTAGTCCCAGCTACTCAGGAGGCTAAAGCAGAAGGATCACTTGAGCCCAGGAGTCTGAGGTTGCTGTGAGCTAGCCTGATGCCACGGCATTCACTCTAGCCTGGGCAAGAGAGCGAGACCCTGTCTCAAAAAAAAAAAAAAAAAAGCTAGATTGTTGTCTTTGATCGCCCAAAAATTTCTTAATTTATTTATTTTTACTGGAGAAAAAATGGGGAGAAGCTACCTTTTCCTTTTTGTCATGCAAGCGACCTACCTTAAATTCTTGAGCCAACATATAGAGTTCTAAATCCTTTTTACTTTTGTTTCATCAGCTCATTTTTTTCCTTCTACTTATTGAACAGACTTAGCAATCAGCTTAGTTTCTATCAAGAAATTTCCATTTCTCTACCTTCTCCTTGTGCTTTATAATGCTTCTAGTATTTGCTAAATATGATACTTTGACAACCAGATATTTTCTGGTCTTATATCCAATAGTTTATTTCTTCCTTTTGCAGTTCTTGTATTTTCTGACTGATTACATCCTTAGGTGGTGCTATGGTTTGAATGTGTCCTCCAAAGTTTCTGTGTTGGAAACTTCATCCCAAATACAACCGTGTTGAAAGGTGGGACTTTTAAGAGGTGATTAGATCATGTGGGCAATGCACAGAATAAACAGCATTATCTTAGGAGTGTGTTAATTATGGCAGGAGTACATTCCTGATAAAAAGATAGTTTGGCTTCCTTTCTGTCTTCTGCTCTCTCACTCCCCTGTCCTTCTGCCTCCAGACCATGGAATGACACAGCATGATGGCCTCACCAGATGCCGGCATCTTGATGTTGGACTTCCCTGCCTTCAGAACTGTGAGAAACAATTTTTTTTGGTTATAAATCGATCTGCAGTATTCTGTTTTAGCAACACAAAACAGACTAAGACAGGTGGTCTATATATTGAGTAGTTTTCCAATTTTTGTTATTAAATTTCCAAGGTGATAGTATATGTGTAGAATTTAAATACATTGTCGAGCCACAGAAATAACATTTTCCATCTTAAATGATTCATTTGAACATAATGCTCACATGCTATGAAACTCTTTTTAAATGTTACTCTATATTCCCTTTCTAATTTTGGATCAAGTGCTGAAAATTCTACTGGCTAACTTTTCTTAACATATCAAGTGAGCAAACATGTTTATACATGTTCATTTTCTCATGGCTTCTAGGAGTTGGTAGGAAATAAAAGGTCCAAAATGAATAGATTTGGGTGGATAAATTAGTAGAATTAGGTTATGTGAGATAAAATGAAGTGAAAGAACCTCTTCTTAATTGGAAACCTTTGGGTATTGATGGACTGTTTTAAACAGATGAGGCTGTCAGGAAGCCTGTGGTTTTGCCAGATTTTTGGCAGTGTAGGAAGGTGGAATTTGGCTTACGGGTAGGAGAATTGCTGGAAAAGGGACTGAGGTTGCTGTCAGTAAATATGAAGTGAAGGGGTTTAGGGAATAGTAACTTGGAGCTGGATTCTCTTTAAAAAAAAAAAAAAGTGTTAGTCAAGTACCCAAAGGAGCTAAAGGAAAGGGTGGGCAAAGGGGTATGGGTGGAACATGACCTCCTACAGGATGTCCTGGGAGGCTGTGGAGCAACCTGAAGTCCCCAGGTACCATATGGAGAGAAAAGTGGTGGAAGGCATTGAAGAGAAACATTGCTACTTCATAATTTTACCTGGTTACAAAAATTCTGCCACTTAAGCTGTCTTCTGCTGTTACTCTTTTGGGTTTACAGTAACTGTTTAAAATCTACAAAAAACACCAATTAACATTTTATTCCATCCTATAGTTTCTAATCTCGTTGCTCTGTCTCCGTAAAGTGGCAAAACCATAGATACAGTGTTTTCTCAGACACTTCTCGTTGGAGCATTTTTATAGCTTGTGCTGAGTGCCAAGGTTACTATGGGTGTGCAAACATCAGTTGACTAAGAAAAGTGATTTAATCTTGTTTTCCCAATGGGGTATTCAAAGTGTCTAGGGTGATAACAAGTAATTTGCATTTAATTAAAAGTAAAAAGCATCCTGTGTGGAAACTTTCACTGGAATAAAATTATGAGACAACGGGAGCTAATCCAGTGGCAATTTATTTAAAAGCATATAAAAAATTTGAAAGTGCTACATTTGGGTTCTAAGAGTTAGGTAATTTTCATTTTCACTCACAAATACATACAACATACCGGTAAATGGAGACATGAGTCAAGAAAAAAATTTGCATTAGCTATGTGCATAACTTGGAAAGTCTGAATCAACTCAATAGTTTTGTTTAACTTTATGTGTGTAGTCCACTACCTAGAGAAAAATAGCTCTTTGAAACTTTTAGAGCATCACTTTTGAGTAATGTTCAGATAGGTGAATATCTGCTGAGTCAGAATGTTTTTCTCATTAATCCAAAAGCCACTGTTTACTAATTAGTTCTAGCTCTTGGCTAAGAAGAGCTAACACCCACTCCCTTTATGGTTTCGAAGGAAATAGGGAACATTTTCCTTGATTTATGATCAACAGTTTCTTAGACTCAATCATAGAAGTATTTTGTTTAATATGGGACAAATCACTGAAGTGAACACAACATTTATTAAAATAGCAAACAAGACAATTTTGGTATTAACATATATATTTTTTTTTTTTTTGAGACAGAGTCTCACTCTGTTGCCCAGGCTAGAGTGCCGTGGCGTCAGTCTAGCTCACAGCAACCTCAAACTCCTGGGCTCAAGCAATCCTCCTGCCTCAGCCTCCCGAGTAGCTGGGACTACAGGCATGCACCACCATGCCTGGCTAATTTTTTCTATATAGTTTTAGTTGGCCAATTAATTTCTTTTTCTATTTTTAGTAGAGATGGGGTCTCGCTCTTGCTCAGGCTGGTTTCGAGCTCCTGACCTTGAGTGATCCTCCCGCCTCGGCCTCCCAGAGTGCTAGGATTATAGGCGAGAGCCACTGCACCCAGCCCTTAAAGTGTATTCTTGAAGATGAGTTTCCATGCTGTCAAGAAATGGACAAAGCTTACTGGGAAAAAAGTTATTACTAAATTCAGATCTATTTTTCAAACTAAGAGCTCATCTTTCATCACAACTACATCGCACCTTCTAAATGAAGTATTTGATTACTCCAATCTAAAGACATCACGCCTATCAACTCGTGAGCATGTATTGCCTCTGCATATTCACATTTTCTTGTGGTAATATTTAGTTTTCCCCATGTGTATTTTACCACAATAAAAATAATTATCAAAAAATTACCATCTTAACCATTTTTAAGTGTACAGTTCAGTGGCATTAAGTACATTCACAGTGTGATGCAGCCATTGCCACCATCCATCTCCAGAACTCTTTTCATTTTGCAAAACTGAAACTATACCCATTAAACAATAACTTTCTATTCCCCAATCACGCTCACTTTTTATAAGGTATAAACGATTTCCTGTTAGTCTTATCACTCCAGTTACATTGTAAGCTCTCTGTAGGAAGCACCCATGTATTAATATTAGTTATATAATATACACATGAGTGTCTACTGTCAGGCATTGTTCTAAGTGCTTTGCAAATATTAACTCATAATTATTCATCTTTGTATGTTCCACAGAATCTAGCACGTACTTTCACGTGGGAGACAGAAAATATTTGTGGAATGAATTTCGGTACCACTTAAACATTTCCCAGTGACTCTGGCTGTTATTCCGGTTGTAAAGTTACAGAAGGACCAGGTTACCTGGGGAAAAGCCTTCGAGCACAATCTGACACTACAGGGCAAGTTTAAAGAAGTTCTTTATTTTAGAACTTTTTCTTTGGCCACATTTAGGCCAGCTTCCCATTAATAGTAAAGGAAGCTAAGAGGGAAGTTATTCCTAAATGATAGTAAATATAGGAAGTGACTCAACGCAGTTAAGGTCTTCCTCCCTATAGGCACCCGCGGTCAACTCCAGGCAGACTTAATTAAGAAAGGGGAAGACCTAGGCTGGAGCGCTAGGGACCGTTCGCCAGCCAGCGGGCGGGGCGGGGCTCCGGGGGCGGAGCTCCGAGAGGGGCGGGCCCAGGGGCGGGTCTCCGGGTCGGGTCGGGGCGGGGCGGGGCCGGGCTGGGCCGGCCGGGGCGGGGCGCGCGGCTGCACCGGGCGGCGATGGCGGCGGACGGGGACTGGCAGGATTTCTATGAGTTCCAGGAGCCGGCCCGGAGCCTCCAGGACCAGGAAAACTGTAACGCGAGCCCCGAGGCCGGGGCCGGGGCTGGCGGGGTCGGCGACGGCTTCCCGGCGCTGGCCTGCAGCTTGGAGGAGAAGCTGAGCCTATGTTTCCGCCCCCCGGGTCCGGGCGCGGAGCCCCCGCGGGCGGCCGTGCGGCCCATCACCGAGCGCAGCCTGCTGCAGGGGGACGAGTGAGTGCGGGCCCCGCCGGGTGCGGGCGGGCGCCTCCTCTGCCCCTCGCCCTGCCCGCCGGCCCTAGTCGGCAGCCTTGGCTGGACTCCGGCCGCAGGCTCCTCCTGCGTCCTCCTTCCGCCTCCATGGACGCGGGAGTCCCGCCTTCCAGCTCCCGCCGCCTCCTCCGAGCTGTCGGCCTGTGCACGCTCCGCGGGTTAAATCCCCCGCTCCCCCGCCCGCCGCGGTCCCTTAAACCTCCCCGCTGTCCCTCCTGTCTCCTCCTGCCTCGAAACCAAACCTTCGTTGGGTTTAGAGGGGAATCTCCCGTGCAGAGCACGTAGTTAGAGACGGTACCTCCTGGCGCACGTGTGTGGCCTTTCATTCATTCAGCTCGCGTAATGGTTAAGCGCCTGCTAAGTGTCAGGTGCTGCGTCGCACTGGCAATACCAGAATACCTGGACGTTGCCCCTGCCAAGGAGGGCACGACGTAGGGTGGAAGATAGATTTGTAAACAGTATTTATATGGGTGTAATAAGTGCTCTGATGGATATATGTGCCAAATATGGGAGATTTAATAGGGTGTACCTGGGGGAGAGTCAGAAAAGACTTCACGGAGAAAGAAATGTGCAAACTGGATCCCGCTGGATGAGTGGGAGTTTGCCTGGCAGGGGAAGAAAGGTCCAGCATTCTAGGTCGAGGATATAGCCTGTGCAATGAGACCAACGCGCAAGGCAGCATTTAGGGCAAGGAATCTGTGGGGCCTATCTGAGAGGCCAGGTAGAGTGCAAGACATCACAGAGGCAAAAACAAAAGGCTCTGGTCATTCATGGCAAGGATTTCATAGCCTAGTGGAGAGACCGGTGCATAAACAAGTGATAGTTACAGAATCACCTAAGGGCAATGATTGGTAATTCACAGGGATTTAGGAGAACGGGAGGAGAGGAGGGCACTTTTTTAACCACCCTGAGTCCCAATTATAATTTAGTAAAGTAAGGGTTGTAATTACGTACCACGGTTTTATCCCGAAAGACGGTAAAAGGAATGGTGGGAGTGAGGGCACTGGAGCACGTTGTGTGTGCGAGGGGAGGGGAGCCCCTGGAGAGGTGGAAGGTAACATGAGTGGAGTAGGCAGTGAGGACTTGGGAAGGAATGAGTGGGTTCTCAGGGCGTTGATGGGATGCAGAGACTAGGTCAGGGAAGAATTCTTGAGAGATAGAGAAGGAGCCATGGTCGTAGAAAAGGGCTCCAGCCCGGTGGTCTCCTTTCCTTTGTGAATCAGATCTAGCAGAAATAAGATAGGAAGCTTGAAAAGAGGGGGTTGGGAATGGGGGTCTGTAAAGGTGGCTGAGCAGGGGGCAGGCTGGACTGTGTTTGGAGGCCATCTCTTTTTATTGGTTCCTCTGTACAGTGTTCTGCCCAGGTGTAGAGAAGGGAAAAGTTTATAACTGGATTTTACATACACATATGCATGCAGTCAATAGCAAAAGATAACATTTTTGAAAGTCTATTCCTAAAGAGAAGGTAAGCTTAGGTATATTTAGATTTATATACTCTGAATCACTAAAACTCAGGACCCATACTGGATTTAAAAATTACTGTATATTTATTATGTATTTGGATGTATCAAGAGTAACTTACTGCCGGGTGTGGCGGCACATGTCTGTAGTCCTTGTTATCTGGGAAGCTGAGGCAGGAGGATCGATTGAGGTCAGTAGTTTGAGACCAGCCTGGGCAACACAATGAGACCCCATCTTTAATGAAACACAATTAGCCAGGCAAGCCACACCTGTAGTCCTAGCTGCTTGGAAGGCTGAGGATCCCTTGAGCCCAGGAGTTTGAGGCTGCAGCAAGGTATGGTCATGCAGAGCAAGACCCCATCTCTTAAAAAAAAAAGGTAACTTAACACACATTAGTAGATTGTACATAGTTAGTTATGGGTCCCTGTTTATGCTTCGCCTGGACTGTCTGGAAAGTATTTTAGTCTTTGCTTACACAAATATTTTGTTACTCTTGATAATGGTTTTTAGTAGATTGTATGTTGGTGGTAATACATATCTCTTGATTTGGGAATGCATAAGAAATCTCTCTTTTCAGGAGCTGGGGGCTGGTGATCACTGTCATTGTCCCCTCTCTGTTACGTAAATATGTTCACCATTGCTTGACAGGGTCCCTTCCATCTCCTTTCACTACAGACAGTTGAGAATTTTTTCATTCAGATATTACCTTCCTTTAGGGCACTTCACTTCTCTAAATCTCACACTCAGTTTTAGTTTTGGTTAAATATGGATTGTATTTATCTAGTGATGTTTTACTTTAGAATCGTATTACACAGGATTCAATTGGCAGCAGGACTTTGACCTCCTTACGGAAGAGCCGTCCTGCTGGTTGTTTTCCTGCTGGTTGTTTATGACTTGTTGTAGTACTTTATGACAAAGATGAAGGCACTTTATATGCCTTCACTGGAGAAGTCTAGAAATCTTTCGTTAAAGTTGGCATTATGTCCTTCCAACTACAATTGTTCTGGCCTCGGTGAGATAGAGTGCTGTTAATTAACCTTCATTTTCTTGAAAGCTCAAACTCACCTGAAGTTACTTCTTCTAGGTGAAGTAGTCCACTCCACTTGTCCTTTTCTTATAGCCTCATTTAGGAAGGAACAAACGCATAGACAAAACAAACTCCCCAAACTCTGGACTGTCTTCACCTCCTAGAATATCCTACTCAAGTCCCTGACCAAGGTTAGAGATACAGTCAGTTATTCAGTATTTGAAAATTTTTTATCCAGGAAAGTATGGGCTGGAAGCCCAGCAAGTTTAGCAGTCCACAGGCATTGCCTCTAATTCCACCTCATTGGCATTAGAGGAGGTAGGATTCCAGCAGAATGAACCATGCATGTGGGAGAGTTGCTGGGTAAACAACCCCGTCTTCGACAGCTTTTGGGATTCACATTTTCATTGAAGCTAATGCATAGTTTAAAACCAAGCATCATTTGGGATGTTTTGCTTTTGGCAGTTACAGTCCTGTTGCTTCTCTTTAGCACCAAATCTCTGTTCATTAAATTAAGTATGTTGCTTCTCTATTTTTAAACTTTCATTCTTATGTCTGTGCCCCTACTATGATTGTTTTTGTATCCTAGTGGCTTACACAGTTGGAAAGAAAGGCTACCCAATCATTGAATGGCTTATTCATGATTAAACGCCTCTTATAAATTTTAGGATTTTTTTCTTTGCAACGTGGTTGTATATATCGCTAGGTAGTAAGTAGCTCATATGTGTAGTGTTTTATTTATCCCAATTAAATTTCATCTCATTTGTATTTATTTTATAAAAGGTTATGTTTTATTATGCTTATTATTACTTTGGTACTGAGACCTGAATTTTGGTCATGAAATTGGAGTTTGCTATTCTCATCTGGTATGGTTTGAGCCTTTCCTTAGTACAACTCATTTGAAATAATGCTTCAGGCAGTGGAGCTGGAAAGAATGTCTGCAGCTTGTCCAAGCCTCTCACTTTATAGAAGGCCAGCTGGTACCTGGAGAGGTTAAGGAACGTGGCCAAAGACTTGTTGTTTGAGGAAGAACAGAGACAAGTGTTTGTTGCCTCAGTCTTAGTCCAGTGCTCTGCCGTTTTACCCTCCTGCCTCCCGGAGCGCTGTGCGATGATAAGGTGGGGTAACTGCATTGCATATAACCTGTGTGCATTTTACTGAACTCCCTCTCTCTCCCCTTTCGTTTCATCTGTCTTAATCTTTAGCATCTTACGTTACAAATTAGCTACTAAAGCCTGATGGCACATTGAGACTGAATCTCCAGAAAGGATTTAAAAACCTTTGCTTAGAGAGAGATTATTCACTTTTGAAATGGTCTGTGTGTGTGTGGAAGTTGCAGAAGAAAAGTAAGTGTAATGCACAGTGTATTTACTACCTGTGTGGCCCTGGAAACACTGCTTCACCTTGCTGTGCTTCAGTCTCCTCATCTGTAAAATGGGGATATAATGGTTCCTACTTCTAATGTTGTCTTTGAGCACTAAATGAGTTAATATATGTAAACTGCTTAGGATAATGCCCAGTACATAGTACAGTGAAGTGTTAGCTACTGATTTTGGCAGAGTTTTCCATATCACTTAATTTTCCCCCGGACTTCTTGTCAGCCCAGTTATATACTTTTGTCTTCTTATTTAAGAGATTCTACTATGTTGATTTTTTTTTTTTTGCTTTGATATTTGGTGATCTTCTATTACTGAATGTTTATTTAAAAAAGGACATATAGCATGTGAAGTTTCATTGACTGTAGTATTCTTCTTTTTAAGGATTTGGAATGCCCTGACAGATAATTACGGAAATGTGATGCCTGTAGACTGGAAGTCGTCGCATACTAGGACCCTGCATTTGCTTACTCTGAACCTCTCAGAAAAAGGGGTAAGTTAGAAATTGAACTGCTAGTTTCTGAACAACTGATGCTGATAATGGCGCTAAAACAGTAGCATTTCTGTTTAACACAGATTCATTGACTTGCCTCTTATTTCCAAGCTTGCAGCAACTGGAGTGGCTCTCTCTTGCCATCTTGGCTCCACTGCTGTCGCCTTGCTAGCACATGCCTTCAGTTCTTCCCCAGCACACACGGACTTTTGTATGGTTAGCTAAATAAATTTCTATACAATTTTGATGTGCTGAGAACGCTCAGTAAAGACGCTAGCCTTTGATTTAACGTTGTGAGGATATTGGAATGTCAACATGGAGTTAACTTCTTAATGAATTTAGTGAGCTGCTGGACATGACCTATTGTCAAGGGATTATGTACTCCGGTGAATGTTCGGGAATCTTTAAAAGACATTTCAGTTCTTGGCTTTTTAATGCTTCATAGCTAACTTGTCATGCTTGGGGCTTCCATGTACATCTTGGTTTTGTAAAGTGAAGATGCCTTGAGTAAGAAGTGTGAGCACCGGTGTCAGGACAGCTAGGGGGCCAGAAAAAGGCAGAGACTTACTTAAAGTAGAAAATCATAGTGTTAAGTTTGTTTAAAGCCGATGAGAAGCATAGCCAAATTATGTAAGTTTCAGGGCCAGACTGTTAAGTTCCTTACCAAGTAACAGTGTAAACTCATGCCAGGTCTTCTGGCGTGCTCTCTATTTTATTACAAGTATAATTATGTGATTATTGGGAGTATAATGCAGTAGGGCTGTCAGTATTTTAAGTGGTATTGTTAATGTTTCATGAAAATGATTTTCTTAAATATGTGATTCAGAAAAGCCTGCTGCTAATGTTTTTTAGTGAAATATAGAATTCTGACTGTATTTCCCAGTATTTAGTAGATAAAGAAATCTTACTGTTTGTTGCAAATGTTAACCCTATTAAGCTTTGCAGACTGACCTGGCATCCATTTAGTGAAAAGGAATAACACAAAGTATCATGTGTTCTGTCTTCTGTTTATTTAGGTCCTTGCTATCATTTTGGACTTAGTTCAAGTTTCCCTTCCTTTCTGAAGCTTCCTATTACTGTTTTAGCCTTTGCTGATCTCATGGAATTATACAATTTTAGAGTTGGAAGGGGCTTTAAAGGACACTTAATCCAGCCTCTCACTTGGGGGCAGTCCCCACCTCCAGCATCTCTGACAGATGGTCATTTAGCCATGGCCTAAATCCCTGCATGGAAGGAAAACATGCTCCTCTCTGTGGGCACTGGTGACACTTGTGAGGATTTGGACCGTTAAAGGACTTGTTATCTGTCCCACAGAATTTAATCCCGTTGTCTCTTGGGTGCTAGTCCCTGCAGCACTTCGTCCACGTCTCTGTAAGATCGTTCCTGGGCTCTATTAATCTTGTATTTCTGGGCCTGTCGTTAGATTGTGACTTCCCAGCAGACAAATGCCTTTGTATTTGTCTTTTTGGTAACTACCACTGCCTGGCATGTAGTGAGCACCAAGACACCTGTTTGTTGAGGGAATGAGTGAATAACCTCATCAGTGACACTGTGAGGTCAGAGATCATGATGGAAAGTTTTTTTTTTCTATTTTCTATATTATTGTAAATGGTGCTGAATCCATAGCAGCCATGTGTATTTTTTTGACATATTAAAAAATAGCACAGTAGAGTTTCTTTCATAGTTTCCAAGAGAAGAACATTAGCAACAGAAATGGGGCACTCTAATCCAATTTCGTTGAATAAAATGTACAGTTGGTAACAATACAACAATAGAAATATGAATATACAATATTGTATAACTATTTACTTAGCATTTACATTGTATTAGGTATGATGAGTAATTTAGGTATGATTTAAAGCGTACGGGAGGGTGTGTGCAGGTTCTGTGGAAATACCCCATTTTGTATGAGAGACTTGAGCATCTGTGGATTTTGGTATTGGGGGGAGCCAATCCCCTGTGGATGCTCAGGGACGACTGTACTTCTTCTGTTGTTCTTAGATTGCATCTTGGGAATTAATTCTCTTTTGCTGCCTTTTGAATGTTTTCAATGCCAAAGTTGTGGTATAGCCAAGGTGGTGATTAGTAATGACTTAGAGTTTAGTGCTAGTAGTGACACTAAAAGCCTTACCTGGAGGAACTCAGCAGATTAAAGTGGACAAGTGATCATCCATCCGGAATCTATCTGTTGTGACATGACTATTCTGGTGATGAAACGAATAGCATTGAAATTAGAACTCTGTTCCTCAGGACGGATTAGCACACATTGAGCTCTGAAGAACAAATGGGTGACAAGGACTATGTAAGAAGCAATCATGTCATTCTATTAGTAAAAAGTATAGTATAGTATAAAATTAAGTATAGTATATACTTAACATAGTATAAAATTAAGTTTTTTTTTTTAACCTAGACAAGTTATTTTATTTGTCTTTGCCACGTGGGTGCTCTATTCTTTCCATGACTGAGCTATGCAAAATTTACCTTTTGAAAACGTTCTTTAGATTAGCCTAGTTGTAAAACAGAGTGTATGTGAAATTTTTTTCTTGACAGAGGCGGATTTTTTATTTTTTGGATTAAGATAGAAAAGCATTCGGGAAAACTAGTTTGCTAGATTTCAGTGTTTTATTTATTTATTTTCTCGTTGACGGTTAAGATGGCACACTTCTAAGTTTGATGAGTCTTTTCTAGAGTAATACAGTTGAAGTGGTATATTCCAAATTCTTACCTGGGTGCATTTTTTCCATTTGATGTATCTTTAATTTTATACAGGGAAACAGTACCACCATCTCTGTATCTAACTCTGGCATAGGCAGGAGCGATGGGAATGCTTGGCAAAAAGAAGGCACATTTATGCCGAATGGGAGAGTGAATAATGCTACCCATGACAGCCAAGGTTAGTTTTCAAAGCCTGAGAGGGATTCCAGCCCTTAGCATATGCCATCTCTGTGGGGAATGGACTTGGCTGCCGCTCTGGAAAGATGATCTGGGATCATTATTTCTGTTGTCATGGCAATTTATTCTAATAGTTTACTGGTATTACTCATGTGTTTTGGCAGTTGCTGTAAACCTCTTCTAAATGTGGTGCCCTTCTTGAGTATCCTTATGTGATAGAATGCTTCCAATTTATTTTGGCTTAGGAACATCTTCTTTGCCTTCTTCCTCCTTCCATGTGCATTTTTTTCAAGGACAGAGACTTTTTAAATGCATCTTTATACCTTCAAGAGTAGAAACAGGGCCACACGTGGTGGCTCATGCCTATAATTCCAGCACCTTGGGAGGCTGAGGTGGGAGGATCACTTGAGGCCTGGAGTTCTAGACCAGCCTGGGCAAACATAGCGAGACCCTGCTTTTAAAAAAATAAAAAAATTGGCTGGATGTGGTAGTATGCACCTGTAGTCCCAGCTACTCAGGAGGCTGAGGCAGGAGGATTGCTTGAACTCAGGAGTTAGAGGTTGCAGTGAGCTATGATGGCACCAGTGCACTCCAGCCGGGGCAACGGAATGAGACCTTGTCTCTTAAAAAAAAAAAAAAAAAGAGTAGAAACAGAAAGAAGATAATAGCATGTCGTCCTTAGGAGTGATTTTAAAATTAAAACTTTTATTTATTTATAAGTCAGAGGGGAAAAATAAAACTATGGCCCTCAAACTACAACTTAGAAGAATGATTGGGGCTGGGGCTTGTGTTTGGAGTGTAAGGTCAGTGAAGATAATTGTCAGGTCTACACCATGTCGTCCACACATCATGATCATGTTGTGGCACTTTTTCATCTTTCCTTCTACAGTCTTAAAATCAAACATCCCTTCACATCAAGAGCTTAGTGTCTTGATGTTTTTCCGTCCTTACAAAAATTAAATTATTAAAGGAATAACTGTCATAGTTTAAAAAATCAATTAGACCTATAGGACTTAAATGAAAAGGCAGTGTTTGCCCCACTTACCCCATTGATTTGTACTTACCAGAGGCAGTGACTTCCAAGAACTACGTTAGCTGTTTCTTCTAACAGGTGACATACTCATACCATTTTAACTTGATTTTTTCAATTTTAGACTTTACCCATTTACTTTCTACCCAGAGGATGAAGGTTTAGGTCTCTCATGTTCCTGCTCCAATCTCCAACTCCATAACCCTCACAAAACCTTTCCCTTCTCTCATCTTCCTAATGTGACAAAATCTGTGGTTGAGTTAATCTTCATCATTATGTTTACTGTTTAGATGTTCACAGTTGACTCATTTTGGTGTATTATGATTTAAGTTTCCTCTTTTTTTACTGATTTTTTTCTTGGGGTAATAATAATTGCCTTTTTTGTGGTTTAATTCATGATTAGCTCAGAATGCAGCCTCAACAGAGCCATGGAACTCATTTTGGTAAATGGAATACACTAGGTAATTTATCAGTCTCTGTTCTCTCTCTCACTTTTTTTGCTCTCTCCTGCTTTTCTTATTGCTCTGCGGTAACAATTCTAGTCTGAACTGGTTACTCTCTAGTGTGTCTTCACAGCCGTCATTCTGGAATTTTCACTTCACTGTCATTACAAGAATTCTCTTCAACTCTTTGTTGTGTTAGACCCTTTTTCCTTTTTCATTTTCTTCCTGATTGCTTTTGGAGAAAGGGTGCATGAGAGGTAAACTTTTTGAGAAGTTGTATGTCTGAAAATGTCTTTATTCTAAGCTCCTGCCTAATTGTTAGTTTAGCTGGGTGCAAGATTCTTGGACGGAATTTATTGAAACACAAACTACATTGATTGTTTTCTAGCATCTGTTATCGCTATCGAGAATTCAAATGACATTTAGATTCCCGATCCTTTTCACGTGATGATTTCTTTTTTCTGGAAGCTTTTAGATTCTTGTCTTATACACGGTGTTCTGAAATCTCATGATGATGTGTCGAAGGCCATGCCTAGTCCTTTCCTCGGCTGGTGGTGCAGCGAGAAATAGAAGGAGAAGGGACGTCATTGCCGTGGAACAGCGTGGATTGTATTATATGGTGCTAGGTGGACCCCGAAGTGTGGACGTAGCCTTCTCCCAGCCCTATGTTTGAAAGTTAGGCTGCCAGGGCTTCTTTCCTTTGTCCTTCTCACCCGCAGGTTTCTTGCTCTGGTGCTGTGTTCACCCTAAAACTTCGGATGCTCCTGTAGGAGGAACTAGAGAAGCAGTAGGGACCTACATCTACTCCATTGTATCTTCAGTTTTATATACATCCTCTGCACTGGTGAATAAAATAATTTTCTCAGGTAAAACTGTATTATTTTAACATACACTATGTAACAGGCTGACGTGGTGGCTTTTTACGTAGTCCTTGTTGCCCATTTGTTCTTTGGGAACTCCGTGTGTGCTAATCCTTTCTGAGGAATGGAGTTCTAATTTCAGTTCTGTTCATCACCTGAATAATCATGTTATGACAGATGGATAGACAGATAGATGATAGATGTTCACTTGTGCACTTTAATCTGCTGAATTTTTTCCAGGTAAGGCTTTTACTGTCATTCCTGGTACTAAACTCTAAGTCATGATGAAAGAGGCTGTTTATATTGATGTAGGCAGGGTTAAGGGAAACCAACTCTAGCAACAGCAACTAGTGCGTTAGCAGCCCTGAGCATGAAGAGCTAAGGAGGGGAAGAGGTTATTAGACTGGAGAGATAATCTGTGGGGGACAGGTCTGTTGATGAGAGCTGCGGCTTTTGGTAAAGAGCCACAGCAGACAAGTGGCAGTCTGGCAGGGAGGAAGACAGAAGAATAAATGCCCAGCCCTCACCATCCCACACTCCAGTCTCCTGGTGTCTGCCAAGGGTGTTACACCCAACTGGAAGCCAGCGTCAAGGGCATCCTTTGATGTAGTCCGTAAAGGTTCACCTCCTGGGGCACAGAGCAGGGTGGAAAATGGTGGTGGAGACTCTCCAGCCCAGTTAGGTTTTAAGATGTTTTTGGAACCTAGGGACATTCTATTTTTGGAAGAAGAGAGGTTAGACTGGAAGGGCTAAGTGTGACCCTCATGGACAGATCTGTCTTACAGGGAGTTGATTACTTATCTTTTACTCTGAATATTTGAATTAGTTTGCCATTAACTATTATGTTTTCTGTAGAATTTGTAACATATACCAATCTAAGTATTAGAAAAACATTTCTTGCTAAACTTGCCCATTTTTTCCCTTCTCATTGCTACAACTTGCCAATGAATACCATATTTTTTCCTGCACATCTATCAGCTTTTATAGCACTCTTCCCCGTGCAAAAAATAGCTAAGTATGTATCTATATCAAGCAATAGGGGATGTACACAGCATCTTAGCAATTTTATGTTTATTCTACATTCCTCTCATTTCTGTTTGAGATGAATATGCGCACACGGCCTGGTTCAGAGCGATTGTAACAATTTTTGTCTTTCAAGGGAAAGCTCTCAGGAGATGCTTTCCTTTGCAGCCTCTCTTACCTAAAGATGTTGACTTTGTTTTGATTAGAACGTGTCCTGCTTTTAACAGTGGGCGTTTTTGTTTTTAGGTAAGTGACAGTTTGCTCTTTGATACCTCAGATGATGAGGAGCTGAGAGAACAGCTGGATATGCATTCGATCATCGTCTCCTGTGTCCACGACGAGCCCCTCTTCACCGCAGATCAGGTATAAAGGAGATACTCATTAACAAAAGGAAAGATGGCTCTAGAGCTGGAAAATGGTGTCTTATTGTGGCAGTAAATGATGGTTTTGGAATTTACTTATTTTTTCTATATTTTCCGGTTATACAGGCTTAACAGTGAGCTCTTCCACTGAGAAAAAAGAAAGCATATGTAATCTGAAGCAGAAGGGATTATGTTACTTGGAAAGATTTCCAACATAAGCATTGTTAAAGAGTACAGTAAGTTAGTATAGGAAGTTACTAACAGGGGTTTTACTTAAAATCAGAAAAATCATGTGAATTTCCTAGTTCCTTTAGATTTATCCATGCATGGACAAACTATAAAATATCTGTGTAGAAATTATTTAATTTCTTTAAAACCCTGGGTAAAAATCATTAGCACTTACTGGAAGTACAGATTGTGTACCCCAGAAAGAAGTGAGCATTATTCTTATGGAATGCTCTAATAATGTCAACTCTGTATTCGTTTAAAACCAGTCGAATCAGCTTTCTCATTTTCTGAATACTCTTCCCACCTCTGTTGTATTGTCATAATGTGACGCAAGAACTTCTTCCTGAAATAAAATATTCCATGGATACTACTCAGGCTGTGCTTTCTATGACAGTCTATTTTTAGGCTAGAAAGACAAGGTCAGTAAGGAGATACATTATGGCAAGGTTGGGAGGAGTCCATTAGAAAGGTACATTAAAATTCTGTCATTTTGATGCTCCTTGGTCGTATTTGTGGTTGGATTGTTCTAGGCCTGGAAAGAATGTGGTGCTTAAAACGCAAGGTAATAGTAGGTTGGTGGACTGTTTGGAAGTCGAGTGTGATATTCCAGGGAAGGATGTGACCCTGAGAGTCCATTGTCCCCTCAGTGATCTGCCTGAATGCCACAAACTATCCCTGTTTTTAAGACTTTAGAATAACAGATTCTGTAGCCCCTTGAGTGTCTCATTGTGCGGTTTTACAATGCCTATTTCAGAAAGTCGCCTTGTACTTAACATTATCCTGCATCCTTCAGATTTGCTTTTGTTTTTCCTCGGTAGAAATGTTAACTGTTAAGCATGTTGGTTCATAAAGTGTGTTAAATACACTCATAATGTTTTACTCCTCCATTTAAATGTATTCAATAGCTTTTTTTTTTTAAACTTAGGTCCTTTTTTTTCCTAACTATTGAGTAATTTTATGGCTTTCCTTTAAATTTTCTCTGAGTTCTCAACTTTTAGAATCTGGTCAGGGCGAAATACTGTTGTAAGATTTGAACGACATTATGTAAGACAGCAGATCATTGTTTAAAAGGCAGATGCATTTCTGAAGTTTCGTGCTTTATGCAGCTTTTCCCTCAAGTGTCTACATCTTAAGTAATTTTTAAATATCTCTTTATCTTTCTTTGAATTAATATGTGAAATTCTTTCTCTGCTGTTAAAGGAAAATTTTGCTTCGAGGTAATTCCTTCTTTTATATAATATATAAATTTTTATGTGCTATTGTATTTTCTACAATTTTATGTCAGACTTTTTTATTTAATAGCGTTAGATTGAGCACTTTATATGGTAAATTTCCTGTTATTTGCTTTCTAATCACAACTTTATGATCTGGATCTGGCATGTCCAAAGTCAATTATGTATGTGTTTGTAGCACCGTTTCTCAGACATTGCAAGATCTGGTAGGGCCAACTGAATCACGGTGGACATACTAAATCACATTCTATTTAATTTTGTGTTTAGTATTTTGTACATTCATTTTCATAAACCATGTTCACTGTAACAATCAAAGTTTTGGTCATTCAGAACCCACTCTTGCATACTGTTGGTTCATGGAGAATTTAGTGCATTTCTACTCTGGTTGCCTCAGGTGAGTGCCATGTTCCAGACAGATCATTTTTTCCTTGCATATTTGATTAACCGTGGTCTGTATGTTTTGGAAGGTTATTGAAGAAATTGAAGAAATGATGCAGGAATCACCGGACCCAGAAGATGATGAAACCCCCACACAGTCAGATCGGCTTTCAATGCTTTCCCAGGAAATTCAAACCCTTAAGAGGTCTAGCACAAGCAGTTATGAAGAGAGTAAGAGACCCCACTTGAACCAATGCTTTTTGTAGTTTTTGCCCATATGAAATGTATAGTGTGACCATCTGCAGAAAGCTTTGATTCTCACAGGCTGGGTTACATACCCTTGCCAAGCCCTCTAGTAATATTCTGGATATATTTTTATCATCACTTAGGGACTGTGTCGTATTTACCTTTGCACCCCATATTAGTTTGCCAGAGCTACCTTAACAAAGTACCACAGACTGGCTGGCTTAAACAACAGAAATTTATTTTCTCAGAGTTCTCTAGGCTAGACATCTAAGATCAAACTGTTGACAAGGTTGATTTTTCCTGAGGCCTCTGTCCTTGGCTTGTAGATGGCTGTCTTCTCCCTGTGACTTCACATCATCTTCCCTCTATATGTGTCGTGTCTGTGTCCACATTTCCTCCTATATGTGGAACAGTCATATGGGATTAGGCTCACCCTAATGACCTCATTTTAACTTAATTACCCCTATAAAGACCATATCTCCAAATACTGTTATATTCTGAGTTACTGGGGGTTAGGACATTAACATATGAACTTTTGGGGGGACATAATTCACTTCAGTCTGTGACATACGCCATTGCCATCACAATTCATAACATAGAATAGATATTCAGTAATTATTTGTTAAAAGTAACTCCTATCTGTACAAATAGTTGTCTTCTGTGTTACTATGAAGAAATTTGGGAACCGTGGATCTGTTTGACGTACGTGAGAATAATGAACTCTAGAATAATGAACTCTAGAAACTGTACAGTTGGCTGTCAGGGAAAGTTTCTGAATAACTATAACCAGCCTGTGCATATCCTGAGGCTGGTTGCTGAGTGTGCACCTAATCGTTGCCATATGACTGGTCCCCTCCTTGAATAGACACTGATGGGGTCTGTATCTGCTCAACTCATGTTGTTACCTAGTTTAAACTTTATGGCATGGCTAGAAGTCTGAAGCTTAGTTACCTAAATCCCTTTGTGTTGTGTGGCTTCTTTTCAACTTTTGGAAGGTCAGGCAGACTAAATTCTTCGGGATGGTCTGATTTGACCGCGGTGCTGCAGACACGGGGGTTAGCGTCGTCGGAGTTCTGATTCCAAAATACAGTCCTGATACCCGAGACAGATGCCAAAATAGGTACTGGTTTGCTTAGACTGCCAGAACAAGGTCCCACAGACTGGATGGCTTAAACAGCAGAAATTTACATTCTCGCAAGCTTGGAGCCCAGAAGTCCGAAACGAAGGTGTTGGCAGGTCTGGTTTCTTCTGAGGCCTCTCTGTTTGGCGTCCAGATGACCACGGCCTCCCAGTGTCTTCTCATAGCCTTCCTTCTGCGTGTGCCTGTGTCCTCATCTCCTCTTTCGTGATACCAGTCATATTAGTAAGGCCCACCCTAGTGCCATCATTTAACTCTAATGACCTCTTGAAAGAGCTTATCTCCACAGTCTGAGGCACTGGCGGTTGGGACTTCAACAATGTGCTCTCTCTCACATGAGGGGACATGCTGACAAAAGAAATGGGGGGTTTCAGGGAATATTGTTCCCTTTCATGTTGCTTCACAAATTGGGGCATATGTGATTAAACATGTATTCAGTTTAATTCTCTCAAATCCACTGCTTCTGTCTTCAGAGGTGTCCCAGAGCCCTGCTAAATTGCTTGCCATTTCCTGTCAGCAGGTAGTTCCTGTGTTCTCCCTCTGCTCTTGTGTGTGTTCTTTTCCTTGTACAAGCTTTCTTAGTCTCCACTGAAGTACTGTTCATGGCTTGATTTATTGACACAGTTAAAAAATTCTGTTACACTTTTCTTCTCAGCCAGCTGAGAAGTGACTCTGCCCACCTACCTCTACTCAGACCTGCCCTCCAGAAGTTTTAGGCATCTGAGAAGATGACAGTCAGTTTAATTGCTTGAAATACGATTTTTGCTCTTTGTCATAAAACACCCTGTTTTGCTGCCTTGAAACATTTTTGTCTCAGTCTCTGCTATACTTTGTTTTTGGTCATAGAAGTAAAAAGGCTCTCAGTATCTGAATTAAATGAACTCCTGGAAGAAATTGAGACTGCCATTAAGGAGTACTCCGAGGAGCTGGTGCAGCAGCTGGCCCTGCGAGATGAACTGGAGTTTGAAAAGGAAGTGAAAAACAGTTTTATTTCTGTTCTTATTGAAGTGCAAAACAAACAGAAAGAACACAAAGAAACAGCAAAAAAGAAAAAGAAACTCAAAAATGGCAGCTCTCAGAATGGGAAGAATGAGAGAAGTCATGTGCCTGGCACAGTAAGTGACGTTTCGCAGGAGGCATCCAAGGTTGGGTTTTGTGGCCGGTCGTACATGGGCAGGAGTGTTGTGCTTCTAGCCGGAGTGCACGGGGATTCTATTCCAGAACATACCACCGTGCCCAGCTTCTTCAGTAGGTTGTTTCTTGGTGAGGGTTACAATGGTTATCTGAATATCTTAATGCTGAAATGTTTCGGAGGGAAGGAAGAGGAGAATGTCTTAAAAGAAGCTTTAGCAAGTGACCATTTTTTTTACTGTTTCAAAATATTAATAGTGGTTATTTCTGTTTGGCTCGTGGTTTTATTTTCTCAGTTTTGCTTAACTCTTACAAGTTGCGTAAGAAGAAATTAAAAGGGGGCTCTTTTAGCAGTAGCAGAACTGTGCTGAGCCTAAAGACAGAGACTGATTTGTAAACAGGTTCTTCCTGATTTATCAGTGAGATTGGAATGTGAGGCTGTTAGTGGCAGTTATATGACATTAGCTATTTGGCAGAGTATTTTTCAGACTAGAATATTAATGACCGGTGAAAACAAGTTTAGAATATTTGCAACTTTGACCCCTTGGTATAAGGATATTTGTTTTCTGCTCTTTGGAGTTTTCTTAAGTGATTAAATCTCAAGTTTAATCATGTGGTTAAATTTCATCACAAACATTAACTGTAAATTATACAAGATGCATTTCCGTATTTTATGGCCATTTCATTTTTCTGTGATCAGTTGAACTCTTGTATAGTCTCACCTTGAATTTGTTTGTGTGTGAATAAATGTTGGTTTTATTTTTAGTGTATAAAAAATCTATTTTTTCTAAAGAGAACATCTCTTTTTAATTCATGATATTGATAACATGGTAATACAAATCACAAACTGGCTATTATGGCTTGTAATAATCTAAATTCTGTCTTTGATTAAGTCTTGATTTATTTTTTCCTAAAGAATACTTACTAGAGAGATAGATGTCATTAAACAAATGCTGGTGGAATCCCAGAAAAAGAATACAGGTCTAGGTTGGTGGGCTACCTGTGAGTGGCTAATATAAACAAAAGGAGTCTTACCATGTAGCCCATTTATTATACCGTTATTAGCCAAGGAATAAGTCCACACTTTCTTAATGTAATGTCCATTTGTACCTAGTTAGAAAGGACATAGCTAACACATTAACTTTGAAAAAGTTCTCAGATCTTTTATTTTTGAAACATGACAGTATTGATTGAATAGGTTACTCCAAGTGACCACTCTGAACCGCCCCCCACGTTTGTTTGAATATACAGTCTTGGAAAATTTGCTTTAAAATATCACAGATAATATTTAGCATTTGCGTCTCACATTTTAAAACATTACATCCTTTAAATTACCCTATTATACAAGTGGGATTGAATAAAATGCTTAGTTAAAAAGTCATAGCATGGTTGGTACTTTCTACCTATTTGCTTTTAGGGATTACGTGTAAATCTTCCATTTATTGGTGTTAACGCTTGGCTGAGAAAAGTAAATTTATCCCTAGAGGGGTTTAAAGGCTTCTTTTTGTAACTCGCATGTAAAAAGGGATAGAGTAAACTCATTGTGTAATTTTACATGGCATTTATATTGAGAAATAGATTTGGCAAGGCAAGAGTTAGGTCTTTTTGAACCTTCATTAGTCTTGAAATAAATTCATAGAGTAATTTTTTTTTTATAATATTTGAACTTCTGAAGTTGCTTCTTGAGTTCTGACTTACTGTCTGTGTCAAATTTTAATTAGGACAGTAATGGCATGGCTAAGCTTGTAGTACTAGTTTCCTGTATCTTTTTTAAGCCTTAAAATGATGAAGAAAGACCATCCCATCTGTAACTCAAGTAGCCTGAAACCTATGATTCTGAAAAGAGTGGTAGGTTGCTCAAAAGAACCCCTTAAGTGAAATGGCCAGTTGGATAAACAGATTCCAGGAGACTTTGCCAAACATTTTATGTAACATGCAGTTTTGGCAAGGCCTGATCTCTGAGTTTGCTTTCATCAGTGATACAAAATTTCTAAAACCAAAGACCTTCTTACAGATGTCATGTGTTATCTGTTTTTCAAGTTATGTCGGTCACTTCTTTCTTCCTACCTGAGATATTTTTGTTTTATTAGCAGGACTTGGATTTTCTCTTTAAGTATGGAATAGCTTCCTTCCATTGTTCTTCAAGAATGTTTCATTGAAACAATATATCAATTTGTACTCAGTGTAACACTTTATCCATAAGTGCTACCTTTTTCTATTTGGCCCAGAGATACTCTGATGAAATATCTGTGTGGGTATAGAGCAGGGTTAAACTCTTTTTTTTTTTTTTTTTGGAGACAGAGTCTCACTCTTTTGCCTGGGCTAGAGTGCCATGGCATCAGCCTAGCTCACAGCAACCTCACACTCCTGGGCTCGAGTAGCTGGGACTACAGGCATGCGTCACCATGCCCGGCTAATTTTGTCTATATATTTTTAGTTGGCCAATTAATTTCTTTCTATTTTTTAGTAGAGACGGGATCTTGCTCTTGCTCAGGCTGGTTTTGAACTCCTGAGCTTGAGCGATCCACCCGCCTCGGCCTCCCAGAGTGCTAGGATTACAGGCGTGAGCCACCGCACCCGGCCCAGGGTTAAACTCTTTAGGTGTTAATTTTGGAGACATGTTTTGTTTCAAATATTTGCTGCAGTGAAAAAAAAAACATGGGGCTTAGGTATGCTATTTAGAGCATTGGAAAATTTCATTAGAGCATGAAAAATACATTAAATATTAATATTACAGAAAATATTGAGTATTTTATGAAAGTACAATGTTATTTTGATTTGAATTTTAGTTTTTAAAATAACCATAGTGCTTTCAATCTAGGAAGAAAAAACAACAACAACAATAAAAAAAAACCCCAACAGAAAACCCCCCAAAAAAACCCAAAAATGAAAACGAAAAAAACCCCCCAAATAACTATAATGCTATAAGTTGGGTAAAGTGAAGCAACATTCATTCATTCAGCAACAATTTGTGTATTGCCTTCCTTGTGCCAAGTACTGTTCGTGATGTAGTGGTGAATGAAACAGACAAGGCTCATGCCCTCCTGGAACTTACATTGTAATGAGGAAGACAAGTAATAGAGACGGAGAAGAATGAATAGACAGTGTAATTTCAGGTTGCAGTCAGTGCCATGAAGAAAACAAAAGGCCTAGGCAGATGGTCGATAGTGACACCGTTGTGGAGCTGCCTTAGGGTAGTGTGGGCACTGGCACTGCTGCTCCTGATTGGCCAGGGTAGCTGCCTGGTCCCTTTCCAACTGTAGTTTGCAGGGGAGGTTAGAGGAGTAGATCTTTTTGGGCAATATGATTCAAGAGAGCAGAAGACTTTATGTTTCCTTCATCGTGTTTTGCAGCATCTGGAGGAGTAGAGGGTGGGGATAGAGACTGGAACAGTTGAAGGTGACGGTCCTTTTATCACTATGGTAACCTACATGCATTTCTTTGAACTACCCATGCTGTTTTGGGTTCTTGATGCTTCTGTATATTCCACTCCCTTTTTCTGGAATGGACCTCTTGGCTGCCTGTCCACTTGAGGGAATTTTTTTTTAACTCATTCTTCAAAATCATGGTCAAGCATTGTCTTCCTTTCTTAGAACCTTCCTCAGTGATTCTTCCTCCAATGCAGAATTGACTACTCTCTCCTTCTTTTGGGGTTAGTGTGATTCCTCCTAACTATTTCTATTAGCACTGTCATATCATACTGCAATTTTTTCTTTGTTTGCCTGTCTCTGTTATGGTTCCCTAAGGATAGAAAATTTAACTTTACTTTTTTGGTATCCTTTGGCCCAGCATTAGGTACCTAGTAAATTTATGCTGAACAAATGAGTGAATGAAAGATAAACTTGCAAATCTATATTTTTACCCCAGACCTTTCTGCCAAGTGCCAAACCCATGGAGGCTGAATAGCATTTTGATTAAGAGATTTGGGTTAAGAGCTGTGTTTGGATCCTTATCCTGCCACTAGATACAGATGCTTTTGTGTTTTGGAAGGATTAAATGAAATAATATATGTAAGACTATCAAACACCCTGATAAATGCTGCTATGTATGTCCAAGTGCCTATTAGGTATTTCCCTTTGGATAGCTTATAGGAATCTGAGATTTATAGTATCAAAGTTATTTCTTTAAAATTGAATTTTTTTCTTACATCTTTTCTTTTTGTTGTGACGCTACAGTCTTCCCACTTGCTGAAACTAGTAGAATTTCCAGGTCAAATAATACACGGTTTTAAAGGATTTTAAATGACCAGCTGTTCAAATTGTTCTACAGAAATGTAACCCAGTAATAGCATAAGAATGACTGTTTCCCTACACCTCCCACCCACAATGGATATTATTAGCCTTTTAATATATATTGATTGGATGGGAAAACAATGGTTTGATCTTTTGCCCATTTGGATTCTTCCGTGAGTTGCCTATTATGTCATATTTGAGATGTTTTTCATATTTATGAGGGAGCACATACTTCTGACATTGCAGTACCATACTGTACTGTAATCATTGGCTTGAATCTCTCCTCTGGCAGAGTGCAGTCTCCTTAAAGGATTGTTTGCATTGTTTCCCCAGCACTTCACCTAATTTCTGGTTCTTTGCACGTCACTTAATGCGTGTTTGTTGAATTGAAACTTCACTGTAAGGGAGATTGAGTCCCAGAGGATTTGGATTTGTGATATTTGATTTATTATTGTTGGGGATTTTTTTATTTTTGTTTTTTGGCTGGGCTTCTGTTTATATCAAAGATATTCACAGGTTATTGAATTTCAGTGGCAGTTCTCATGAGTAGAAGAGTAAGTTGATGTATATCAGCTTATGTTTTAATTTAGTAGTTGCTGTTTGTCTAGTGTTACCTGAAGTTGTAAAGACGTTATTGCTTGTCATCATACCTTAAGTAAACTTACATGGATGAAAATGGATATACTTACTCTTTGAGCATCCAGTAATATCTTTTAATTAAATGTCATGTGTAAGGTCACATATTCTGTCTTTGGCTGAGAAGATAGGGATCTGTAATCTTTTCTGTTTGCCGTCATCCCACTGAACTTTCAAGAGGGAATTTCTAGGGTGTTATACTCACTACCATCAAAAATATATGACTGATTCAGGTCTACTCTGAAAATGTTTATCCTGAAAACTTTTGGGATATTAGCACAGTGACTAATGGGTACTAGAGAAAACAAGAAATTCTGTTGTAAAAAGATTCATATTACCCTAATTTATTGCATTTGGGAGTTGGGAAGATAATTGCTTAAAGATGGGGGAGAGCTAGGGGTTAGATGGTAGATACTCTTTTTCCTATATATTTCTCCTGTATATTTTCTTTCACAGATGCATTGCTCTGTTTTGTGACTCACTTAGCTCATATTATGACCAAAAATAGCCAATCTATTTTTTGTTTCCTTTTTAATGCAAAAATGCCCCAGTAATAGTTTTTCATTTAATCTTAACCAAAGTTAACTTTAAGAGAAAAATTTATTTTTATTTAGACAGCTACTATTAGATCATCTTTAAGTTATTCTGTTTTATCCTAGATTTAAGTCTAGAAGGAACTGTTCTGACACATCTACTTGAATTTGGGGCTTCTGTTTAAAAAACATGGACCTGGCTTCCCCTCTTCTTTTTAATTTGGAATTTTTAAATGGCACATTTGCTAAGATGATTTAGACCAGGGACTGACAAAGCAAACTAATGCCCAGGGGTTAAATTGACCCTTCACCTGTTTTATAAATAAAGTTTTATGGGAACACAGCCATGCTCATTCACTTACATATCTATATGGTATGATCCTGTAAGGACAGAGTTGAATTTGAGAAAACAATTACTGTCTGGCCCTTTATAGAAAAAGTTTGCCAATCTCTGACTTGGATTTAGTAAAATTAAAAATTGGAAAAGAAATTGTGAACTCCATTTAAGTGAGTTTGTGTAGATAAAAAAAATCACTATAACGTGTCTAAAATTTATGTTTAAAATATTGCTGTGCTTTATGCTAAGGTTGTGTTGAGCTCCTTTCCTCAGGACACAATTAGCAGCAGCCTGGCTCTTACCCACAGAGGGGGCACCTTAGCCAATCTCTCAGCCACATGCTGCAAGCTTCCTGCCCAACAAGAGACCTTTGCGCTGTGTGTGTGGGAGTCCCGGCAGCTAGGTGAATAGAGCCAGCAGGTAGAACAGTGGTCTCTAGATGTGGGGACAAACAAAAGGAATACAAATATTGGAAGTTCCTGGGCATACTGTATTTATACACAGTGATAAAAGGTCGTTTAAAGGAAGATACAGAAGTGGAAAAGCCACCGATTCCCCTCCCCCACCTTTTCTAAGCAGTGATGCTTGACAGAATAAATTCTACCTGGTACACATTCTTGAATGTAAATTTTAACACATTTTCAACAATAATTTGTTGGTGATATTTGATAGTGTTTCTCTATATTTTTCTTAATTGCAAATTATTTCCTAAAAATTAGTATTAGGGCCATGAAAGGTCAATGTAGGGTGGAAAGACATGTGGATGTATAGTGGTTATTTTGATAATTCAAACCTGTGAATTATTTAAATACAGAAAAAATGAAAGATAATATTGCTTAGAGAAATATGTCATCACCAATTTATGACATTTTATTATTATCTACTGTTTGTTTTCTGTAATGATTTCTTGGCATTAGGCTGGTAATAGTGAGCTTCTATGACCCAGCAATTAATGTAGTAAAAATCAGGAATCTGTTCTTGATAGCTTTATATCTTGGAGAGGTCATTGTTAATATAACACAAGTTCACATAAAAACCATAATGTGCCAGGAAATTATATTTTTGTTTATTTTCTATTTTTTTAGAGACAAGATCTTGCTCTGTTGCCCAGGCTTCAGTGCAGTGGTATAATCGTAGCTCACTGCAATCTTGAACTGCTGGGCTCAAGCAATCTTTCTGCCTCAGCCTCTCGAGTAGCTGGGACTACAGGTGTGTACTGCCATGCCTGACTATTAAAAATTTTCTGTAGAGATGGGATCTTGCTATGTTGCGCAGGCTTGTCTCAAGCTCCTGTCCTCAAGTGATCCTCCCACTCTGCAAAGTGTGGGATTACAGGTGTGAGCCACTGCACCCAGCTTTGTAGTCTTACTATATATAGTCATGTACTGCATAATGACATTTTGGTTAATGTCGGACTGTGTATACAATGGTGGTTTCATAAGATTGTAATACTGTATTTTTACTATACCTTTTCTATGTTTAGATATGTTTAGATACACAGATACTTACCATTGTGTTACAGTTGCCTACAGTATTCAGTACGGTAGCATGTGGTGCAGATTTGTAGCCTAGAAGCAATAGGCTATACTATAGAGCTAGGTGTGTAGTACCATCTAGGTGTAAGTAGGCTCTATAATGTTCACACAATGACAGAGTTGCTTAATGACTCATTTCTCAGAATGCATCCCCATTGTTAAGTGAGGCATGACTGAAAATATCCATGGAATCAGGAAAGAATTTATAAAATTGTCAAGATTATTTTACTCAAGTTTTAGTGGTTTTGAAACTATTTGGCAATAATTTTATTTCCATATTAATATTAAATTATATAAAATGTTAAAAAGATCTTCAAATATAAAAATTTAAATTATTTGATGTTATTCCACTTAATTTCTAACTTTGAAAATCTTTGTATCTTTCTGCTATGAGAATGAACTTGCACAATAGGAGTATAATATTCAAAAGATTTTCAAGTGTTTATCTGCTTTGGTATAATTTATATTTTCTAATTAGATCTATTTTTTAAAAATTATTTTTTGGTAGTGTTGGCTTTTGTAACTGCTCTATACGTCACATTAAAATTGATTTGAGAAAGTGTTAAAAGAAGATATTACATTTACATCTTAAGGAATATCTGTTAAGTATTTGAATATTTTCACTGTTATATTTTTACACTTGAGTATTGCTTTTCATTCTATACTTTTCTTGTGTTTTGTGTTCTGATTTAAGAATTTTAATTTCTTAAAATTAAAGCTACTGTTCTATAAATTAATGTTTGAAAATCATATTCAAACTCCTAAAAATGATGTGATTTATAAAGAACAATAATTTTCACTTTCTTAACCTCTTGAGTATAAAAATATTAATGAAATAAGAATAGATTAGAATAAGAGTCGGAAATAAATGAAAAGCATTCCTTGTTTGCTTTTTCTAACCTTTTTTCTGACATTGAGCTTTGATACTTAGGGTTTTTTTTTCTTCTTTTTATGGACTCTACTGTGGTTTGAAAGATAGTGAGATTATTAAATGATTTCCTGGCCAGTTAGAGATCCGTGCCAGTTGGTGTCAGATGGGGCTGGGAGGAAAGTTTGGTAGAAGAAATAGTCTGAATTTCCTGGGCCCCTTGTTGGTCCTGCTTTTCCCTGTTTGGGATCCTGCTTTCTGTGTAGTTAGTTGAGGTGATGAATATGCTGTGTGCATAGAGAATGAGTTGATATGTGTAGGATTCTAGAAAAGAATTAACAGACTGCAACACTGTATCTGATTCTTGTTGCTTTTATCTTGCTTGGTATTGCCTGGCACTTTTTATTGTTCAGAAAGACCTTGACTTATCTGAAAGTGTTACTTGTTTTCTGTTTAAGCGTTTGGCTGATTTATATATTTAGTCATAGATAGTATGTCTCTATTTTATGTTGTTTTCGGTTCTTTAAGCTAGGGACTGTAATCAGAAATTTATTATTTACCAGTTCCAATTTTATTTATATTAGGGGAACTGGAAGAGCTGTTTTTGCTGTTCAGGAGAAAAGTAGAAAGGCATGGTTATTTTTCTTTGGAAGTTGTGTCTAAAATATTATTCTAGCCTTTTTTAAAGGAATATAGCCAAGACTTTTTGAATATTGGTATTTGCTGAGCACTTTGGTAAGTGCTTCCCATGGATTATTTCATTTAACCCTCACAACAAGCCTATAAAATAGGGTATTATTATTATGACCATTTCATAAATGAGTAAGCCAAAGCTCAACAGAGAGACTCTTAGCTCACAGAACCAGCGTGCATTGGACTGAAGATGCGCAGACTTGTGTGGAAGTGGGTATGAGGAACCATGGCCTGAATTTTCCTCTTGAGCTACACAGGCATGTTACGTACAGGCTTGGAGATCTTGGCCCATTTCTTTGTCTTTCAGATTTTTATGGATTTTTTTTATGTTCTATGTCTTATTAATATTTTGTTGCTCTCAATTTTGTCTGAGAAAAGTTTCCAGAGAATGACTGATTTGGGGACTTTGAGAACACACTCAGACCAGGGAAGGAAATGATCACGAGGCAGTGTGAGTATTCTCAGCAGAAACAGTGTTATCGGAGCCCTGCATGGAGGAAACCCCTTCCCCGTGCTCGCCGCACACATTACCTTGGCATTTGTCAGTAGCGAGGGGAACAATAAAGTAAGTGCTGTAATGCTTAATCACTTTCCTGCTTATAAATGGGCTCACATCAAAAATTCCATTCTGAGACGGGTATTTTACAGCACTGTTAACTCTTCCTTCCTAAAGATGTTGTGGGAAATGGATGGATGGATTACAAAGTGACTTTGGACTCAGAATCTACACCAGCTCTACACTTTGAGCCTTTGATTCTTTACTCCAGATTTGGAAATGGAGAGAGGATTGTGCTTTCTGACATACCCAATATTGCAGTTGTTTATTTTAATTAAACTGTAACAAATCTTTATTGTCCTTCATTTTCATCCAGCATTCCTAACCCTGAGACGTAGTTCTATCGGTGCTTTGACATGTCTGTGGTGCTTTTACCTTGACAAGCGTTCAAAAATAAATGCTTCCCTCTCTCCCTCTGTCTTTCCCTCTTCCCCTCCTCCCCTTACCCCTCTCTTCACATCTCTCTCTCTCTCTCTCTCTCTCTGTCTTCCTACTTATAAAATTTAAGCATAGAGAAAATCTTCCCTCTGGCCCAGTTAAGCACCATAAGCACCTAATAATACCGCATCTGCTCTCAAGGCTGTAAACGGAGTGTTTCTAAATGAGGTGACGTTTACCTAAAAAGTAAATTTAATCTGCCTCTAAGGTTTTCTCTTTTTAAAATTCATTTTGCCTTCCAAAAGGGTGTATTATTTTTTTAAATTTATAGGGCAGTTGTAAAACAGTATCTATTGTGCGCTCTACAGAGCTCGCTTTGGATTTCTTCTAGTCTTACTGCCTTATACTCTCTTCCTTTTTCATTCTAGTTCATTGATCTTCTACTTGCTACTCTTTTATTATCCCAGGGGTTTTATATTTCTTAGTCACTCCTTTGTTTTACAAACCATGCCAACAGGATTATTGTATTTTACCATATTAATCTCATGTTGATTTCCTCGATTAGATTTTTCAGTGGACTTTTTCGGAACTCTGTTCATTCTTTTGACAAATAACTTTATGTCCTGTCATGTCATTTTTATTCTGTTTGCACTCAGATTATTTTTACCTTTTGGCTCTTTTTTTTTTTTTCTTGCAAGGAGTTGAGAGACCTCCTGGTACAGTGAAAAGATCACAGGCTGTAAGACCCTCAGGCTCTGGAGTTAGGAGTGTCGCACTTTAGCGTAGAAGACATTTACAAATGCCTGCAGTGGCCCAGGCACTGAACAGGGTGCTGGGATGGAGAGATGAAGACTTGGTGTCTCTCCTCAAAGTATACTCATTTTCTCAAGAAAAAATGAAGCCTTTGTAGTAGACAAATGTGAATGTATCACTTGGCTGTGCGGTTCTGCCATTCTGGAGCACTTACAGCCTCATGTGACCTTCTAGTCCTGTACTGTTTGTGCGTGTGTGTATATGCATGTGTTTTAATTTGCTTTCTTAAAAAGTAATGTATCTTTTTAGGTGAATTGGTGCATGACGCATAGATTCATAGAATTTACCAATCGGAAGACCTTTAATATTAATGACATTTAATCCTCTGGTTACCAGGTGAGGAAACAGGCAAGTGACTGCTTTCATGTCACACAGTGGCAAAGCTGGGAGAGAATTCAGATCTCTGATTTCCAGTCAGGCCCTTTTCATTCCAAGTTGACTGTTTAAAAATGTTCTGATTCCAAATACTGTTGACTGAGATGTGATTCCTGATTCCATACAAAAATTTGGACTATTTCACGGGTATGGGTAGTATTGCTATAGAATTTTGTAGTTTAATGTATTGACTATCAATCAGGTGCCTCCTGCATACCGAAGACTGGTTTGTGCTTTTTGGAACACACAAAAGAAGTATCTGACACTATTTCCATCCTTAAGGATTTTGAGAACTAAGTTGAATTAATGAAAAATTTAACCTAACCAAAATTTTCTGTTTTTCTTTGTTGTTTTTCTTTAGATCTTGTGCTCTCTACCCCCCATTAAAAATATTTTGATTATCTTTTCTTTTACTATTATTCATTGATCCCCAGTTATGTTCCAGGCATGGGTGTTAAGGATGCAGAGTAAATTTCAGCTCCGTAGGGATGTGCTGCCCACGGGGTGTGGATCGAGATGATGTACCATCCAGTGCACCTTAGTGCAGCAGTTCTCAGCCAGGCCAGTTTCTTGCTCCAGGGGACATTAGTCAATGTCTGAGAACGTTTGTTGTCACACTGGGCAGGGTGGGGAGCTAGGGGGTAGTACTACTGGCATCCTGGTGATTAGAGGCCAGAGATACCAGTAAACATCCTATAGCCCACAGGACTGCCCTCCACGACAAAGAATTATCTGACTGGAAATGTCAGCAGTGTCAAAGTTGAGGAACCTAGGTATGGAGTTTAATTGCTATGTTCAGAAGCATGGCTGTGCTGTCAGTGTTTTCTGTGCCTGGAGCTTTTCTGTGGTCGAGCTGTGCGTGTATTGCTATTGCTCCTAGTGTGGGTCAGGAGACCGGAAGGCTGAGTTGAATCCTGAGGACAGGTAGAAGGAGGGAACAGGCATAGAGCAGAAGGGATGGTGTGTGCAGCCACTTGGAGGTGACAGGGACATTTGGGGAAATGCAAGCTGTTCATTATGGTGAAAGCCAGAAGGTGAGGGAGCAAGTCACTCAAGGTGAGGCTGTGGAGATCGCAGAGTGGAAGCCAGAAAGTGGATGGTCTTGTATGCCATTCTAAGGCATTTGGTCCTTATTTAAAGGCTGTAGAAAGCCAAAAAAGGGTTTTAAGTAGGACGGTTAGGATAATAGGATGTTTAGATTTGTCTTTTGGGAAGGTAAACTTCAGTGGTTTCAAGGAGAACTAATTGGAAGGAGGCAGCTGGAGGTAGGGAGTGGATTAGGAAGCTATTTGCAATCATTCACATGAGATTGAGCCAAGGAAGTGACAGAAGGGATGGAAAAATGGTTGCATTTCAGAGATGTTAAGGAGGTTGAATCAATTGGCTGGGGCACCAGGGGAGGGGGAGGAGTTAGGGCCGGGTTACTGGTTACTGACTTGGACCAGGATACATAAAACACACGCACCCCTTTTTCACCAGGAAGTGTGCAAGTCTTGTCAGCAGTGACTGCATCTAGCCTCAAGCCCGGCGTTTGTGGGGGATGTCTGTGCTTTCCATCGGCTCTGTGTGTAGCCCCAGTGGTCCAAAAGTGAAGCCAGCTGTTGCAACACACCCAGCACACAAAGGGGAGAGGGGACAGGGTTGCTGTAATAAAAGCTTCTTACTGGAGGGGGCGGGGAGAATGGACACACTCAGCAGCGCTGTGTCACATTCTGTTGGGGAAGAACCACCAGACGCCCGCGCACTAGCTGTGGAGTGAGCTCCCTGGTTGGCCAGCTTGGCTGCCTTTGGTTTTGTTCTCTGAGAAGATCTTTGGCCTTTGTCCTTTGTGGCTCATCTGGGATGGGTGTATAATTCACATTTTAGCTCAGATGTCACCTCCTCAGAGAGCTTTTCTTTGACCTCCCAATGTAAAGCAGGCATCCATTTTTTAATTGCCCTGTTGGAGCTATCGGTAAGGCCTGTGTTCTCTGCAGTTATCTAGTTAATTTGCTTCTTTAACTTTTTGTGTCCCCCCTTATGCCCCTCACACGGAATGTGAGGGCAGGAGGGGCCTCAGCTGACCGTTCACTTTGAATCTCTAATACCTGGAATGGCATCTGGCTCAATACATTTTGTGAAAGAATGAGTAAATGAGTGAGGCAGGAGAATAGAATGCTGAAGGAGGAACAGGGTTTTTATTTTTTGGTTTTTTTTTAGTGGGGAAGAGGAGGTTGAATTCAGTTTTGGATATGATGAGTTTTAGAAATACAGTAAATATAGATAATGACACAGATATGTCCAATAGGCCATTAAACATACAATAGCTACAGACTAAACATACAACAGATATAGATGTCTAGTTGGCCATTAAACTTACAAGTCTAAGCTTAGGTGGGAAATTACAATCAAGGGAGCTGAAATTTACCGAGCCTTACTGTGTGCCAGTCTCTGTTCTAAGCACTTTGCTGATCTTAGTAAAATGGAGCAATTGATTTATGGAGGCAGAAGTTGAAATTATTGAGTGGTAATGTCCAGAGAGTGTGCGTGAGAAAAAAGTAGGGACAAAACCCTGGGGAACCGCAGTATGTAAGAGGTGAGTAAGGAAAGAGGCATGGAGTCCCAGAGAACACTGGCACATGGTGGTTGAGGATGGAAAGCACACCTCTCGGAAGAAGCAGCCAGCGAGGCCGGGGAAGCCTGGCAAGTGTGGTGTCTCAGAATCCAGGGAAGGGCTCAGGGAGGGAGGATTTCTGGACATCTCAGAGATCTGAAGAGTGGCTGTGGACTTCAGCGTCAAAAAAATGATGTTGGGAAGAACTATTTCAGGAAACCCTGGGGGAAAGAAATAGGTTGAGAGTTGGAAAATTTAGAGTTGCTATTGGGAAGGAGCTACTAACATTAGAGAGGGAGAATCCGAAAATGCAGAGAAGGAAGACATTTGCTGCGTGATTTCTGGGGAGGTGTGGGAGTTGACAGCAACCAGAGCATTTGGTGGAGGAACGTTCTCAGACATAATATCCTTTAGTTGTTATTTTGGTTTACTTTGGGGGTGGGGGTAGAACCTTATGATTTTCTTGTTCTGTAATTTTCCAGTGGGACAAGAAGCAGTAGAACCTTACAGGTGCCATGTTGCTTCCCTGTTCATCTGCTGGCCAGCGGAAGTCAGGGTACAGTGGGGCCTTGTTGGCTGCTGCTGACTCAGCGGCCATCAGAGGCAAGAGCAGAGGTTCTGCTGAGAGTTCTTCACTTTAAATTCTTTCACTAGCATCAGTGGTTAGTTTCGTATTTTTCCAGGTTACCTCGGCTTCCCATGTCTGCATTTTCACTTAATTCCACTAAGCCTAGAATTCCGGTTGCATGATAGCCATACAGCCATCTTTCACAAGTAGTCAGGTTACCAGTAGCTGAAATTGCTCAGCAGTGTTCACAACTGCACATTTAATAAGGAAAAACTAAATTACGTATCTATTTTATGAATTTGAAAACTTGCATCAACTTTTTTCTTTCTTTTTTTTTTGCAGTGGCGGGAATTAGGTTTCTAATTGGGGAGGTAAAGCTAGAGTTTTGGAATGTACTGTCCAAATCCAAAGTGTGTCCCAGTTTCCTGATATGTGGATTCTTAAACTTTTCTTCTTGCTTGAGATTTTCTGAATTTTTATCTAGTTTTAACATGTCCATAGCTAATGGAGCCAGGTAATATAGACTGAGTATTTAAAAATAAGTATTTTTCTCGTTGTTGCTTTTGAAAGGAAATATATTTGATAGAATTTTTTTAAAAAAAATGCCTTCTGAGAAAATTTTTTTTAAAAAAAAATGAACTGACTTGGTTATTTGAAAATAATTTCCCATAATTTTTGTTGTAGACTCTGGAACCTAAAATGTTTTTTGATAATTTTTTTTATTTTCACTTTTTTAGAGATAGGATCTTGCTCTGTTGCCCAGGCTAGTGTGCAGTGGCATGATCATAGCTCACTGCAACCTTGAACTCCTGGGCTGCAGCAATCTTCCTGCCTCAGTCTCCCGAGTAGCTGGGACTACAGGTGCACACCACCACGGCCAGCTAATTTTTCTATTTTTTTGTAGAGACGGGGTCTCGCTCTTGCTCAGGCTGGTCTCTAACTCCTGGCCTCAAGCGATATTCCGATTTTGGCCTCTCGAAGTGCTGGGATTACAGGCGTGAGCCACTGCGCCTGGCGGTAATCTGTTTAAAAAATGTGAACAAATTATGATAGCATGTGAAAAAATCTGCAAAAATAGTTATCTGTAGGTTTCTCTTTTAAAACTAGTCTTCTCCATCAAAGGTAATAGTTATGTTGTCAGCAAAGTGAAGAGTGGCCAGTGAAGTATCTTGTCCAGACATTTGATTCTTATTGACACAAAGCTGGCTTGCAGATGTGGGAAGGACTGGGTAGGGAAGAGGGACTGTTTAGGGGGAGAGGCATAGCTGTACGAATTCCCACAAGATGGTAAAATTTGGTACTTGGAGTTTCAGTAATACTGTTGAATTATGTGACTGAAACAGAAGCACATAGTGCAGATTAAATCTTTTGATGTTTCTTAGCTTTTTGTTGTCAAGCCTTCTTTAATGCTCTTAAAATTGAGGGGAAAAAATTTATTGAGGACTCTAAAAAGCTTTAGTTTATCTAGGTTATATTGATCAATGTTTACTGTGTTAGAAATTAAAACTGATAAAATAAGAACATTCATTCATTAAAAATACCAATAATAGTTTCATTAATTCTTATATAAATAGCATATTTTACTGAGAAGAATGTCATTGCTGTGCATTGTTGCCAGTCTCATTAATATCTGGCTTAATTGAAGACAGATTTATAAATCTGCTTCTGTATTCAAGTTGTCATTTGAAATATTGCACTATAAGTCGTGAGAGAATGAGAGTAAAAAAGACCAATTACATCTTAGTAGTATTAAGAAAATAAATTTCAGGGACTTCCTGGGGGAGTCCCTGGACCATACTTTGAGAACCATTGTACTAAACTATACATTTCTCGAGGGCAGAGACCATTGCCTTGGTTTCCTTTCTTCTACTCCTTGGAACCTCCTTACATATACTTTACGTTGATTTCTCAAACACATTTACTGATTCAACTTTCCCCAATAAAATTCCAGGGACAGGAACCATCCAGTGAATCAGGCCTTAACTTCCTTTTCACGATGCTTTTCCCCTTAATTAGTCATGCTGTGAGAATCCACCTAACTCCTTTGACTCAGTCGCCAGAGAGTTGCCGCTGGTCTCTTTTCACTGTGCCTGGTGACATTGTAGACTGGTTACAAATCAAGATAAGTAGTTTCGGAAAAAAATATCCCCTTTTCAGTACAAAGAGTTCTAGGAAGTCTTGGAGGTTGCTGGGAGAAAGAAGCTGGAATTGTTTCCTAGAAACAGAGTGGAAGTCTTTGCAGACGTTTTTGGGGGCCAGGCTGGCAAATGGGACCCACGCTGCTCTCCAGGAAGCATGTGCCGTCTTCCAATTCACATTTTCCGCACTAAGGCAATGGCAGGTGGCCTGAAGACTGAGTGGGAACCAGCAATGGTCTGCTCTCCAAGTAACAGCATTTTCATTTGCTAAATGTTATGTTAATGTTCTCCACACTGATGGTAGAAATATGCAAACTTAGGCTGAAAATATGCATACTGTTCATATTAAGTTTTCAGACTTTTGATAAAATGTAGGTAAATAAAAGGTATATTAAAAATTAGTACATTTTGTATAAAACACGCATGTGTAAAGCTTATGATGTTTACATTGGAATAACTTTATCAGCTATATTAGGAAAAACCTTCATGAACATAGTAGCAGAAAAGCAGTTGCTTTTGCATTTGACTTGCAAAGAAATGGAAGCAAAAACATTTTAAAAATAGCATGATTTCGTCTGCTTTATCTGAACGAGTAGTGGCATTTTCTAACTGCTTGCCTCTTGGGCACATAAGTCGTCATGTTACATTCTTACTAATAGCCTTTGAACTTCTTTCTCTGTCCTTTTCTTCCGGGCCGTATATTGCTGCCTGTAGCGCTTCAGCATGGAAGGGATCTCAAATGTCATTCAGAATGGCCTCCGCCACACCTTTGGAAATTCAGGTGGAGAGAAACAGGTGCTCGGTTATCCTTATTTTCCTCGTTCTCTGCTTTTTCATTTCCTGTGTAAGTGAAGATCCTGATAGCTGGCAGTTTTACTAATTTACTAAGACCACGGCTTAAAAGAGAGAAATCAATGTTCCTTATATTTATAGTTTTGATAATGAACAGACTTTCCCTCTGTGGAAAAAGCATTTTCAAATTGGACAATAGACTAAATGCATTTTTAGGACATGTTTTAGAGCTCCATTTCTCCCTTTTTACCTTTAAACAAATAGGTATTAACATATTGACATAATATATTGCATGTGTAGAAACTCTGTCAAAATAACTAAACTATTAATAGAATATGCTGCTATAATTCTAAAAGCCTAAAACAAAATCACATTTTGCAGAGAAGAAGGCTAGATGTTGATATGTTTGAGACTAGAATTCTAGGTCAAAATGTGTAGTATATTTTATCTCCTTTAAATGAAATTCAGGTGATTTTAAGGAGTATTATATGCTCAGCCAAATCAGTTGTCTGCCAAATGAGGCATGAGATGTTATTTATACAAAATCTTGCATAGATATGATATACAGCCAAATGTGTAGCAGTTTGCTTTTTATTTACATTTTTGCATAATGATTTAAGGAGTATCATGAACATGGGAAACACATCTACATTAATGAGTGTACTTAAAATTACCTTTCACATTTGAAATTTCCACTTAAAAAATGATTCTGTAAGTTAGCTCTTAAGTGAAGATTAAGAAGGTATGCAGAATGTAGCTTGTTAGGTAGCTTATCAAAAGAATGCCTAGGTCAAATACCTAGAGTTTTTACAGAAGGTAGCTGTGTATTTCTCAAGAAGGGAAATAATCGATATTAAAGAGGGGGAGGTTCACACTGGCATTGGCGGCTCCTAAGGAGGCTCCATGGGAGGGTGGTTGAAGTTTTGTTTTTATTCTGCTGCCTGTTGCCTCTCTCAACCCACAAGGTGGGGCAAAATGACTTCCAATCTGACCTGACACATAGAAACAGGGGGAGGGAAGCCTGAAAACCTAGCCAGGTACCCCGGCATGTAAGGTGTGGCTTCCTGATGCTTCTCCAAGTTGCCTGGCACATGCTGTTAATGGAGCCCTAGGAGGGCATATTTCTGGCTTTTTTTTTTTTTTTTTTTTGGTATTCTTTACAAAGAAACTTATTTGGCTACACAACTGGAGAAGTCTACTCCAAAAGGATGGTGAAACACTAAGTTTTTTAAAGATGGAATGATTCAGTTTTATTCCTTTTCTGGACTCTAGGGGTCCAATTATTGTTAAGCATCTTTCTTCATCTTATTTTTCAATTATGGGTAAGATAAGATCACTTAGGATTAGCAATAGAGCTGAGATTTGGGGCATGGGACTAAATCATGGGTGGGCTGAAGAGGTTCCAAGTAAAAACAAATAGGTTTTTATATGAGCATATGCAAAATGCACTGAACTATATATTTTTTGGTAGGGTGGTCAGAATAGGAGAGTCTGGGCAATCATTTAATAGATTATGCTTCATGGAATGTAGTTATAACACACATCTCTGTTACTTGTGAGCCTTTACAAGTAATGAGCTAGGCAGTTTGTTTCAATTTCAGACATTGATTTTCATTATTAATTTCCCCTTGGGCCAATCTCTACTTTCACTTTTCTCCTTTAATACCTAAAAACATTTATAACTACTTACACAATAATTTAAAATAATAGTAATAATACATTTCTAAAATTATTTGAGTAAATGTGTCTTTGTTAGCTCCTAGAAGAAACTATTATGTGTCTTTTAAAGTTGTTTATGTTGACCATTTTGTTCATTTGGAATAAAAGTGGTCTGAAACAGAATTATTTGGCTGTTGGAAATTATTTTTTTTTGTGCAGAGCTGTTAAAATTATTTTTAGTTTAAATTACTATCTTTAAAATGTGTTTAAAAATATGCAAGGAAAATGTTAGATAAGACTTCACTTTAAAAATGGACAAATTGAGTAAATCATCCTGTGATTCACTTAGTCCTGTGAAACGTTCAATAAATGAAATGCAAAAAGTGGTTATTTATGTTGACACTAAGTTTGTATGAAGCAGATAGAGGTGGGCAAAAAAAATGAGTTTCAGCTGAAATAGTAAGATACCTTTGTTCCCATGTATACCTGTTGTCATTGCTAAAGTAGCTCCTATTTTGTTTTATAAACTAGACCTTCTAGTAACTGTATCAAATTTTTTGCAGATAAGGTAACTCAGATTTAAGTGACACATTGTTTTTTTTTTTAACTTGGCAGTATTTGACAACAGTCATTCCTTATGAGAAAAAAAATGGACCACCATCTGTTGAAGATCTTCAAATATTAACAAAAAGTGAGCAAAGACAAAATTAAACTGTTACTTGATTTACTGTTGCTGATTCTTAAACACCTGATTTTAATTGGCTGATTTTGTTGTTGTTAGGATAGATGATGTACGTCATCATTTATTCTTATGAGAATCAGAAATGGTTGTGACATCAAATATAACACTCTCGTGTTGATTTGTATTTTTTATGTTTTCCTTACCTTTTGAAATACTTACGAGCTAAACTTTTGGGGAAAAATGGCACTTGAATCTCTATTGTTTCTTGTATGCTTAAGAACATACCCATTTATCAATAAAATGCTTAATGGATCTTACATATCTATGGTTGTCAGTAACTGAATAGACAGATTACAATAAACACTGTTATTTCTTACGAATGTAGAACCCAAGGTATTAGTTATTGGTAGAACATTAATTGATAGCAATGTTTTAAGAACATGCATTCATTCATCGTGTGTTTGGTGAAGGCCTGTGCCTCTGTGCCAGGCCATGTTCTGGACACTTGGGATACTTTAGTGAACAAAGCGGACACAGATACTCCACCTTCCCGGGAGGCTTGCATTTTAAAATAATCCGTTAGATTTAAATATACTTTATATTGAGCATCTCCTATGGTAGTCATAAATGAACCCTGAATTTTGGTTCTGTCTGTTATTTTCAGGGATACCCTTGGAAGTCACTTATCCTCTCTTGCTCACATTGTAAAACTAGGATAAAAAATATTCACTCTATTTACCTTATAGTAAGTAAATTAATGTATGCGTGATTTGGGATAAGTTTTATCCATCAGCCATGTTTTCCTTGTTCTTAAAATGGAGAGATTGAATTTGCTGATCTATTGGGTTCTTTCTAATTATAAATATTTATGACAATTGCTGGTGGGGAGGGAGCTGTGTGAAAGAACATCACCTGGATGGGTGTTGATGACATTTACTCTGGAAATTCAGCACACAGGATAGGGTGCGGGACGCTTGAGGGCAGAAGCAAGTGTCTTATTTCCTAGCTGCCTGCCTGCTAAGCAGGGTTTTTTCCTTTCCTTTGGTGAACAGTACTTAAAAAACATTTTATATTTAAATATGGATAAATCAAATGATGCCAGCCAGTCTGAAATAAAGAATCAAGAGATTAACGGGGTGGCCAGCCCTCTAATTTTCAGGAAGAACTCATGAAGTTACGAGTGTCCCTGATCACACAGGGGAATGGTTAATGACAGGGCTGGCTCTCTTAATTCCAAGGCAACTGTACTTTTAATGATGCTGGCTTTTGATACGTGATTTTATATAGAAGTTAAAAAAAAAACATGATTGGAAGCAGAAACACTGAACAATAGTAAGTTAGCCCTCTAAAGAAGGGAACCTACCTATTGCTCATAAACCAGGAATTACTGGCAGGCCTCAGCTTTTCAGATCAAGGACAAACACTGACTTGGTCAAACTAAAGTCATTGTAATTCCAACATCAAGATGTCTTCATAGATTGACACAGTTTGGAATCTGTGGACATCTTGAAGTCCAAAGATTCTTTTCTTTCCAAAAGAAGAGCCCTGCTGAGATAGTCACAGTGTTTATAGATAATGTAACCTTTATAAAAGCTATTAGCAGGGGATCCCAGGCTCAATAATAACAGTAAAAAGAGTTTAATACTATCAGTAGTGTTAGTTATGGCTAATACTTGCATAGCATGTGCTCTGTGCCAGACACCATTATGAGACCTTCATATCTGAATTAGTAACTTAATCCTCATAACGAGCCTTTGAGATCTTAATTATTATTCTCGTTTTACAGATGAGGAACTTGGTGCAAGAGTGGTTAAGTAACTTGCTCAATGTCACGCAGTTGGGAAGTAGCAGAGTCAGGGTGTAAACCGAGGCAGGCTGCCCTGACAGTTACGCTGTGTAGGGAAAAACAGGTGTTTTCACCAGGGTGCTCTGGAGAAAATGTGAGTTGGCAGTCACTGTTCTAGTATAGTATTTGTAAGTTTATCTCTACCTGGATGGTGTAGATTTAAAAAAAAATAGAAGATGTACTAAGTGGCTGTTCTTTCTATATTGGTCTTAGAAGATAAAATTCTCAAAGATTCCTTTAGGGTGAGTCTAACGCACCTGGGTTCCTCCACAGAGCAGAAGGAATAGGTAGCCTGGCAGGTGCTTCGTGGAAGTCTGTTCTTCATTTTGTTTTCTTTTTCTTTAAAAGTTTCCAAGAAGCCTAGCAGATAGGCTCCTCGGAGAGTATAGCTGGCTAGCCATTTGTCTAAGAGTTTCCCCAGTTTGCTAGATCTGCAGCACTGAGATCCTCCTATTCACAGAGTTCCTGGGAGTGCACGTCACAGTGACCCACCCACTGTCCAGTATTTATGGTGACAGAGTGGAGGCTCCGTGTAAATAACCCGATTCTTCTTTCCTGCCTCTACTGTCTGGAAGTTTTAAATCAGGGAAGTAACTCCCAGATAAGTGGGACATTCTTACCTAAATAAGAAATCACTCAACTAAAATAAACTTTTGAGCCTTTACTGTTATATTCCCTTATCAGGATAATAATGTATAATTTGTATGAATCAGTTATATAATTAAGATTAGGGCTACAATGGTTGCAATTAAATATTATTTTAGATCTGAATTTTCATTTGTTGCTTTTTTCCCTTTTCTTATTTTGTAGTTCTTCGTGCCATGAAGGAGGACAGTGAAAAAGTTCCGAGCTTATTAACTGATTATATACTGAAAGGTGAGTTTTATAATGGTATATGTGCAATGGATGGGAAGTTTTGATTAGTCAGTAAACTATGTTGTCTTGCTCATAGATTAAAAAAGTAACTTTCAAATGCACAACTCTTATTAATCTTATTGTACAAAGTGAGGATAGATACATGACTGACTTTTACCACCAACATTAGAAATTATGGTTATATAAAATTTAGCTTTTATTTGAGATCCTGGGCTGGAAATATTTTTTTTTCCAGCTAAATTATAAAGCTTGAGGAAGACCATAGAGGAAAATTAGTAAGATATTGCCATAATTATGTGTGGATGTCAGGTGTCGGCACATTGACACTGGAAGATTTGAGAAGGGTGGTCTCTGTCATCTTGGGGACAGTGGAAAAGCACAGAGGACAGATCATTAGGACAGATGAAGGAAGGGACGGTCAGATCTGTCAACAGTACCAAAGGGAATACAAAAGGGATTGGTGTAAAGGACAGGGAGGGAAGCGGGGAATAAAAAGAACAGACTTTCATAAACCCGGGACAGTGAAAAACAAGCCATAAATCTTAGGAGCCAGATCAAGGATCAAGGTCACACAGGATGGGAATATTGATGAGGGAAAAGAAGAATGTTTGAGAAGTGACAAAGTTACTTACCTTCCTGAAGAAGAGCAAAATTTGTTGATAAAGAGAGGCCCGAAGAACTTAATTATAGTTCAAAAACTAATACTTTTGAATGAAATTATTTTTAAAAAGTTGCAGTTATTCAGACAGCAGATTTTCAAAGCACCATAAAATGCATCTAGTGTTTGATCACATTTTGGGAGCAGTCCTCTTCTAGTAATATTTTCTTCTTTGGGTTCTCTCTCTTCCCCCTCAGAGTTAGCTAAGCATAGGAAGATTAGGGTTTCTGAGATGTTAGGTATCTCAGATGGGACTTTTCTTCAACAGAATACACAGGGTGCTCACAGTGAATAATACGTAAGTTTCATGTGTAAGAGACTTGACATGGATTTAAAAACGTGAGCCCGCCATGAGTAGGTTTAACACTGGGGTAGAACAGACTGAATCGACATCATTTTTAAATAAGCTGTTTTTCTGGTGGAGGGCTTCTTCTCCCTATTAAACTCTGATTTTTTTTGTGTGTGTGTGATACCTGACATCTTCGTTTGCTTTTGTGTTGTGCTAGCATTGGTATGAAAGCTGGATTGTTCTGAGGTTTGTTCTTCTAGATGTGGAACAGGAATGAGATGAACACAAAGAACATGTCTTAAATTTTAATTGTAGTGGGTCCCTCGGGCACTGCCGTGAGTGAGGGCCAGAGATAGAATGAGCTTCTGAAGCATTCTCTAGCTATTTTAGCATTTGACTGCTTGGAAGGATGTTATGACCCGGAGAACAGAGTGCTCTGGGGGAAAATGATTTTTAATTCTTTACTCTGAAAACCTAGGCCCGTAATTGTGAACCTACCTATACCGCATGCCTTAGGGAAGCAGCACCCGTCTAATTCTGCTCCTCATGCTCGGGCGCTGGCTCCTGTCTGTAAGCCCACTTCTGTCTCTTCCGTACCTGCTTCTGATGAGCTGCTTGTGTGCACGTGTTGTGGTTTTGTCTTGGCTTTGTACTGTGAGGACTGGGTGGAAAAGCAGCCAGGATTCAGACTACAGCAGAGACCCTGTAGTCCGAAAAGACAAAGAAGGGAGTGTAACGCGGAGAGAGGTATTCAGGGTTGTGGGAAAGTCCTGATGTGGGGTCATTTGAAATGCTCTTTTCCACCCATCCTGGAAATTCACAGCTGCTTACCTGTTCTCTTTCTTGGGGACACTTCGGGCGGTGGGTGTTGCTCAGGGAAGAACTCTCCTCCTTTTTTGGCTGGGCTTTGTCATTGTTTTAACACAGATGAGTGTGGCTTGGCTGCCTTAAATATACCACCTTAGTTTTAATGCAAAGGTCAGAAGTGAAAGAAGGCAGAAAAGAGGCCTCATTTGGCCTAAGATAGGATAGGCACTGGATGGGCTAATGGAGCTGCTCTTTCTCACACCTGCTTAATTATCCCAGTGACGCCTGCTGCCACCGCTGCCTCCGACAGTTGTGCCAGAGGTGGTATCATGTGCATGGCTGCTGCTGTGCCCCTCCTAGACAGCAATAAAAACGTGTGCGGAGACTTGCACCCTTCTTTGACTTCCACCAGGGAGCCTGTTTGCTGTGTCACCTGCCTTGCGGAACAGAGCTAACATTCTGGGCTTCTGTCTCCGAGTGGTACCCTAAGAGCCATGGCCTTTTGGTGTCTCATTTCTGGGAAATTCTAATAAATCTGTCTTGAGAGAACTTATTGTTGGGTATAGCCTCTTAAAGCCCCCGCCCTCCCTTATTTTAAATTGCTACTCTAACTATAGATCCTTGCATTAATATATTTAGTTCTCATTACTTAATGCATTTATATACATGTAAAATTTATACATTTTGTGTAAATGTGTACAAAAAATACATTTCTATCTAAACGCTGTCTTTTTCTTCCTCTAGTTCTGTGTCCTACATAGATAGAGCAGCATTACTCCAGGAGCAGCTTTATCTTCCGTGGACCGCGAGCTGGATTTCCTATAGCATTATTCTGAAGCTGGCAACCATTACCTTCTTGCTATTGGAAACTCAGCACACTTGAACTTGGGTTTGTGATTCAGTATTAACAGATCATGACTTCACTAATTCTTTATATTATAGAACCGAGAGAAATACGAGCACTACTGCTTATCCTAGAGATGGTTTTTTTCAATTTACTACTAATTATGAACTGTTCTCTTAGTAGAGTAAGGAAGAGTAATATTAATGTGCATGTAACAGTTATATTTTTCATTAACTGTGACAATATGCCCATTTGAGTTTTTATGGCTTCCTACATCTAAACTGCACTGAAGAACTAGATTAAAGCATTGGGAGATTTATACTATAAGCTGAGTGATGGTAAGAACCAGCACTGATTTTTATGAGAATTGTCAGTATAAATATTACCTACCAGTATTGTCCAGAGAGACTGAATCTTAACAAACTTGGGCTGTTCTTGAAGAAGCAAAACCAGAATATGCATTACTTCGGCTTAATACTCCGCATCGAAACTGTCCAAGATGACCGATTTGATAGCTTGCTTTTTTACCACTATTCAAATTTTAACTGTTAAGTTGCCATTCAGTTTCAGAATCTTGTTTAACTTGAGATGTTTAAATGTTGTTTCCTGTGTCTGTGAAGGAGTGTACTTTAAAAGGAGTTTGTATCCTTCAAGGTGCTTAAAAAACCGTGTGTTGCAGCACTGCCCACCGCCCACCACTGTGTTTTATTTTATTCGTGCCTGTGCATTTTCCTAAAGTACTAATTCTAGAAACAGCTACTCATAGATGTATCACTGGTCATGAGCATGTTTGCCAGTTCCAGCCAAGTCAATGGCATTTAATAAATTAAAAAAAAAAGCAATGTGTGCTTGAAAGCCTTATTTTTGGGAGTTTTTGTTGTACTTTTGTTTTTTCCCCCTTGTAGTGCTAGGTCCTTTCCCTTATTCCATGGAGTCTATTGCTACAGTGTGTGAGCTGATGAAACCCTGATTAGTGCCATGTTACTAAGGAGGGGAGAGGGACTCTTCCAGATTGTGCTGGGCTGCTGTGGAGTAACAGAAGTCCTGCTCCTTTTCAGACGCTGTGAGACATTGCAGCAGCTACGGCAGCTCCTTCTCTTAGGTAACACAAGTGTGTAACAGTCTGTGTGGGACCTGCTGTGGTGGTGGGGGGTGCTTTTAAATTTCCACTTAAGCATTTGTGAGCACAGAGGGCCATCTGCATTCCTTACCCCACTTGGTAACCGAGACACCAGGACTGAAAGGCAGGAGCTTGGTTTGAAGTTTGTGCCTGCTTGGCACGTCAGCCGTATACTAAGGGTATGTGAAACTTGATAGGGTTTCCTTGTTTTAATGTCTTACGTGGAACTTATTTGCCCCTTCCCTGAGAATTGATGAAGATGCATACTTATACAATATTAATAATTTGACCCGAATTTTTGTAAATACTATGCCTTGTACATAAGAACTATAGCTTTAAAGTATATACCCTATAGCAGAAAGTCCTTTGGGGATAATGTTTTTTGAAGAGACTCAACAATGGTCTGTTTATAGCTCCTTCTGAAATGTATGAAAATATGCCTATTTTTTCCTATCAACTCAAAGTCCCCGTGTAGTTGGTTTCTCCTGATTGATTGTGCTTGGTGTGAACTGCTGTGGGGTTTCCCACCGCAACCCTCCTGTGCATGATGAGCATGTGTCTGACTTCTGACACAGGTAGGTTTTCCCTAAGAACGGCACCCACATCCTGTGGACTCCGGGGGTGTACCTGTCTGGCAAGGATTCTTGTAGAGAGGCACAGGGGGAGGGATGTGGGGTGGGGAGGGTGTTCTTGTGATGCCGGAGGGTCACAGAACTGGCAACCTTCAAGACCATTTGTCTTTCTGATCTGGACCTTTTTGAAAGTTACATTGTGTGATTTCCACTCAAAGTGTTTATTTACTGCCAAGAACCAAGTTGTAAATAATCCCCTTACTGCTTCATTTTTTGAAGAAAACAAAGACAAACTGTAGAACTACGGTGCACTCCAAGTGCCATATATCTATTTTATTCTTCAGGAAATTATATTTGTTTTTCTTTTACAAGAGCACAACAGGAACCAAAGTAAAAGAGTAATAGATACAGCACTCAGGATAAATCATATCTTTAAAATAATAAAAAAATTTACACCTTGTCCTATATCCTGTTAGTATTTTCATAATATGGCCATGATTGAAAAAACAAAAAGCAAGCATTTATAATTTTTTTGATAGACTTTTTGTGCCAGGAATGGATTAATTGTCAACAAAATTTATACTAATCAGGCTGATGTCAATCTATTTTGGTAATATCAATCATTAACAAATTTATTTTGGAAATAGATAAAAATATTGCCCCTTAATAAATCTTTTTTCTTTGATGCAAACAGCTAGAACACCTTTTTCTTTTTCTTTTTGATATTCTAAGACAAAAAAATGGTTAATCTTCAGATTAATAAATTAGGTCATTATAATAATAAATTAATTTTTTTAAAGTTCAGCAACCTCTGTCCAAGTATTTACAACAATACTTGAATGTTCCTTTACAAAACAGAACACATTTTCTTTTCACATTAAGCATACTGGGTATCTGTGTCTTTCACAACAAGCATTTTTAAAAGAAAAATCAATGCACAAATGGGTAATTAGTATAAAAGTGCTAAGAGCTGTTTGAAAAGTTAACACTATAGTATACAGTCAGTTATATTTGAGGCAAACTACAACAAACTTCCAGCTTATTGTGGACAATATTCCAGTAGTTGTTTCAAACAGTTGTTTGAAAAAAAAAAAAAATCCAGGAGCTGATTAGTGATGCAGATAAAAACTGCCATCAATGTCTCTGGCCAGTGAGCGAATTGAAAACCAACTGAAAGCAAATCCAATTGAGGAATATGATTTTAATAAAGGAATACCCTTTTCCATAGCAGGTGCGATGCTGACTGCTCAGGGTGTGCATGCACGCAAACACACACATTCACACACACTCACACACACCATCTTTCCAATTAAACTGCAGGTAGAATGAGATTTTGTGTTATTCAAAAAATTTGTAAGTGATCAAAAGCATTGACATGGAATGCCTGTTTATCTGCCTTTGTTCTGGTTAAAAATCTCATAAAAATACATTCAACAGGAAAACATAAATTGTATGTGTATAAATATATACGTATATATATTATATACACATGCACACAAATACTTTTGTTTTTTGAAGCATAAGATAGTTACATAAATATTCCTATAATTGCTAAAGTTTAAAGAGGCATAATTTTTTTTTGAGCTTCAACAAAGGTGCTTGAATAATATACAATTAAAATGAAGTAGTTTCTATTTTGTAGAATCAGTATATAATAAAGGAAAAAAAAACTCCCCAGTCTTTAAAAAAAAAAAAAAGTCTCTTCTTAAGCTAGAGCCTCAACAAAAACTATGAACAACAATATAACAGAACAAAGCAACAACAATGAATATAGCCCCTGGAAATGCCTGGCGTTCTGCACCCACTCCCTCCTGCCTGCCACACTGTTGTAAGAAAAGCTCCAGTGCTCACATCAAGAAATGACTTAGCGCTTGTTCATTTGCTGACTCTGCTAGGAACTGGCTGATTGGCTTGGAAGAAAACAAAAGCAGCAAAAAGTATAACTGTATATATCCTTAATAACCCGCTTTAGAGAAATGCTGCTATCGCATTTCTCTTGCTTCCTCACTGCCTACTGCAGTTGTGACTGTATAGAAAAGAAACTTGTGGCTTTAGACCTGGGATGGCTATCAAAAGGTTCTGATGCGCTTGTCTGGTAGTTCTAAGGTGGTTATGGCAGCTGGGTCGCAAGGCCTTTTTTTGTTTCCTGCTCATTCAGGCCTGAGCTTTGCAGCAACCAGTGCAGTCTTCAGAGCAACAGGAAAAAATATCCTCGGGACCACCGAACTGCTTTGATTTTACTAGATTTCTCCCCGAGCCAAGCTGACCAATTTTTCTTCCCAACACCACCCTCCCACCCGTTGCCCCATCCAAACTCACTGTCCCCACCCCCAAATATCTCTACAGCTATTTTACAAGCAAATATATCTTATCAACTTTAAAAACTTTGGTTCTAAGAAAACACTTGGTCAGTTATCTTGAGGAAAAGTGGGAATGCTTGTTCTGCACATTGCTGTAGACAGAGCCCATCCCAGTAAGTTCTTAGCGCTGTACATCAAGTCACAATCCAATACAATCCACTAAGCAAGTGCACAAATTCTAGTTTACTTTTAAGAGCAGATTTAGTCGTTTTCTGTCTTTTGAAACCTCATCCGAGTTGCCTTTTATTCACACTGTTTGGTAGAAATTGTCTGCCTGTAGATGGTTCTGTTTTTGCATGCTGTAGAAGCCACTGAATCTTGCATCTGGTTCAGCAATTCTTAGCATTCTCTGGGAACTGTCTACCTGCACTCTGGTTCCTTTCTTGCAGTCCACAGACACCAGCTGATTATTTAAGGAAGAAGGCTATTTAATGAGAGGGGAAAAAGCACAAAGAATTAGCTGCTTTACATATCCCAAATGAACAGAAATTTAGCACCTGATTCAAGCCAGATAATAGTTCACAATTCATCGACAGACTGCACATGGAGGATTACATCCTCATCTAGTAGCTACTATACTGTTAGGAGGGATACTGACAGACTGCAGTAAAGGTGAAATGTCAAGAAACTATGTCAAATTGGAAGATGAAGGAATGGACAAAAGAAGATGGGTGAAGTGCTCATTTCAAATCCCTGAAGTGCAGACTTGAATAGGGTTCAAGAATGACTGGAAGTTACCAGGTAGGCAGATTTTAAAAACAGAGGGATGATTTCTAATCACTCAGGCTGGGTAACAGCATCACCGTCTGTGCCTAGTCACCTCATGCACTTTCTGAGAGGGTCTCTTTTCTCAGCTTTGGATGGTGGCGACTGTGTCTTGCTCTGCATAGAGGCTGTGCCCAGTGCATATTTGGCAAAAGAAAATCAGCATATGACAAATTTTATATGGAAGGGTTCACTAGATGGTAAATAGGCTGTTTCCAATTTTTAGGGTTGTGTGATTTTTTAAAAAAAACCCAATTAAATGCAAAAGGTAGAATTAGAGTTGGATGGAATTAAGACTTATTTCTCTTAATTCAGTTCTTTCTTATCTTTTAAAATATTCAGAGGCCCTTTGTATTTGTATTGAAAAATACATACTCTTCCCCCTCTGTGAAATCTGCCCTCTCTCCCTAGTCCAGTATCATATTCTACCATCTCTTCATCTTTTGCTACCTTTCCACTTATGCTGGCCTTGATGAATCGACCTGTCCTTTGGACTTTTGTACGTGCTATCTTCTAGCTTTCTTCCTGCCCTCTCCTTCCTTCCTGCCCTCTCCTGAGCAGTATTCTCCCTTTGTGATTTCTTTTCTCTCCCAATTCTACGTTCAGAAACAGTTGAGAAATTCCAGGTGATCAAGTTTTATGTCTAATATAAACAACAATTGAGGAATCAATCCAGAAGTATTGTTCATTTGAAAACTTTCAAAGTACATCAAGGAAATTGGATCCCTGAAAGGTCAGGATTCATTAACCAATGGATAATTCACCCAGTGATCAATCCAGCCCCAAGCAAGTACTATGTATTTGATTGCTACAGCCTGATGTGTATTTCAGGCCTATGAATTACAAAGTAAAAATTTCACTGATTAATGTAAAAGGTATCAAGCAATTTTAAGGAAATATAAGTGTGAGCTTTCCTAATTTCATCATTCAAGAGACTATAACTTTCTCAGGATGGTACCTTAGTTGGTGTTCGATACCAGTAAAGCAGTGGTATCCACTGTTTCTTCTGATTGATGAACAGGAATGCTATTATAATAGAGAGGCATATTATTATAGGAACCACAACCCAGGCAATGGAGTCCAGTGAAGAATCTTCGCTTGGGTGCAGCCTGGTACTATCTCTGTAATCCACCTGGAGGTGACCCATATCTAGGAGGAAAAAAAAAAAATCAACAATTTTTTAGAATTATTTTAATTACATTGCAAATAGAGATCAGCAACTTGGTTTTACTGCTTCTTAATACTTTGAGGCAAAAACATGATTAAAGTCTAATGTTGATCTAAAGAGATCTTAGTAGAGCACACACAAGGAAATTTCTGTTCAGGGACTTTATAATAGGGCTATTAGGCAATGCACAGGTCCTCAACGTACTGCAGTAAGTATGGCTATTCTTAAGACCCTAGCCCAGTATCTACAACAGTGCCTGGCACACAGCAGGCACTAATACTCACTGGCTGAATGAATGTAAGCATAAGGCTAAAGCACACTCAGTCAGAGCAATCATACAAGGAGCCAAAACACGAAGTCCAGGAATTTGGCTCTCTGGTCACTGGCTTGATCCAAGCATAACATTTAGACTATCTAGAGTAACAGACAATTAATCTCTCAAGCAATGAATACTGCTTCTTCCAAAAGAAATATTATAAAAATTGTATAGCAATCATTTGGAAAAGGTGCTTAGAGTACACAGGAGGTAGTACTGAGTCACAGCTAAGAGCAAGTTTATACCATTTTGATCAAGAAGAGGTTTGCTTTTATAGACAAGGACATATTGGCAGCAGCCAGACAAAGTAACATCTTTATTATATACAACTGAAAGGACAGGACAAGGAAAAAAAGGACAAGACAAGGGAAAAAAAACACAGAATAAACCTGGTGACTAGAAAAACCAACACATGTAATAAACTGAACTCTCACGAAGTAAAAAAATACCCAGAAGTATAGAGGGTAAACCTAAGGCATAAATGCCTAGCACAGAATCCACGGGGACAGTGAATAATTCATTATCACTCTGCTTACAAAGTTTATTCACACATACCAATTTGAGAGATGGGTCAGAAATTCCAGATACAAGCTCTTATGACTAGGGCATATTTCTTTCCATCACCACAAAGTCTCTGAGCATGTAAGGCCAGGAAGGAGGCATTTAATCCAGTTACCTGCTGACTTATTTTATTAGTGTGGGGTGTTAAATGTGTTTCACAGCCAAGTCAGTCTTCCTACATAGTTACCTGAATTCACTTCGGCAAGCCATTTAAAAAGTTACTCACAGGAAATTTTAAAAATTAGAAAAAACCAAAGTTAACCATACAGAAGACTAGACAGATCTCAACTGACATGCTTACCTCTAGGGAGATGGATGATGTCATTTTCACTGGGCGTGGGCCACATGGGAACCTCCAGGTCAATCTCTCCACGATGATTTGTCTTCTCAATGGGTATATTGGTTGGTTCTGGGACATACATTTCTAAAAGAAGGGAACATTTTTCATAAGAGATGATGGAGAAGCTGCCTTATCGTTGGCTTTTGTATCCTTAATCCAAATGGTACTCACTTCAATACAATATTTCCTAGGACATGAAAGATCCGGTCTCTGCGCTTAACATCACTAACGCTACTGAGTGGCTAGCTTTGCAATGGTGGGAAACACGTCTTATAACATTTAAAAGAAAAACGAGTTTTCTACTCCACCAGGCTCAAAAACTCTCCTTTTTCACACCAGATGGTGTTGGCTCTATGGTTTTGTGTGAGCTGATGGGGATTGGCTGAAATGAAATGATTTCTTTTACTTTCTGTCAGCTAAGTATCTTTAATCCATGAATGCTGAATCATTTATATAAAATTATGTCAGCAGAACTTGAAAAAGTTAAATCATTTTCCACCCTTGATGCATTTCTTGGCTATTTCCCCTCCACTCTGTCCCCGTAAATGGGAATGGGCTGCAGGCAGACTTCATGGGTGCTGCCTGGGTAAGTCTCAAATGTCTATTATGTTACTGCTGGAACCATTTACACTGGATACTGACCTTCGATACACATATTTACATTATCTAATCTGATCATATAGACATTATTCTATAATGATGAATAGACCTGAAACATGAAACCAATAAACATGAAACCAAACTGACAGAGAAGCACATTCTTTACTCTGAATATCAAGCTTTTTCTTTTTTTTTTTTGAAGGCAAGTTCTAAAAGGGACCAGTGAAAAAATTAAGAGCTCTTCTCAGCTCCTGATATATTTTTGTATCTATACTTTATGTGGCTGACCACAACTAGCCCCACATTTTAACAAAATTAATTCTTAAGAATCTGTTTTCAAAAGGTGACAGTCTGCATCACACATGTACTTCCTCTTGGCCAAGATAACTACTCTCTGTAGCCTAATTTACACCAAAATAAAATACATTGTCTATAAATTAAAATAGGATTGATGTTCTTTTCTGCTCAGGGTGATTGTTTTCTATCCCAAAGTTACCAGGCTTTCAAGATGTAAATGTTGGATGGGGGAGGTGGCTCACGCCTATAATCCTAGCACTGTGGGAGGCCAAGGTGGGAGGATTGCTCAAGGTCAGGAGTTCGAAACCAGCCTGAGCAAGAGTGAGACCCCGTCTCTACTATAAATAGAAAGAAATTAATTGGCCAACTAAAAATATATACAAAAAATTAGCCATGGGGGTAATTTTTTTAGCATGGTGGCCCCTTCCTGTAGGCCCAGCTACTCAGGAGGCTGAGGCAGGAGGATCGCTTGAGCCCAGGAGTTTGAGGTTGCTGTGAGCTAGGCTGACGCCACGACACTCTAGCCCAGGCAACAGAG
>CAUYRT010002334.1:0-24955 GCA_963574885.1 Lepilemur ruficaudatus
AGATTTGCAGCAGTAAGTGGTTGAAAAGCAAGAAAGCATTTTCGGGGGCATGTTCCTGAAGGTATGGGCATTTTTCCATATTTCATTTGGATTTTTCTTAATATCAAACAATGACATTAAAAAGTCATCTGCTGAGAGCTCAATCAATTCCATCTGTAGTTCTTTGAGTGTCTTGGTAATATCAACTAGGTGAGGCTGAAATGCTAAGCTGAATGTGACATAATGATTCTCAAAGTCAGTGAACCTTTCATTGTATTTTCCTATTAATAGGTCTATAACAGCTGCATATTCTTTAAATGATTCTTATATATCATCCTGCTCATCAATGCCTTTTGCTAACTGGGAAAAATGTTCATCTGAACATTCCTTTTGAAGAAGAAATGTTTTGAAAAAAGATAGGTTTTCTTTTTTTTTGAAGTCCGTGGATTTTTGCCACATATCACATATAGACTTAGTTTTACCTTGCAAAGAAATATCCGAGATATTAAAAAATATTCTAAAAGTAATCTCTGTGTTGGGATTAGAGGTGATTTTTTTCTGAGTTTCTTTTCCTTTAATTTTCACATTTTCTAACATACGAGCATGTAAATAAGATAAATTGCAAGTTAAAAGACATACAATGTAGAAATGTTACTAGAATGAACTTAACATGTGACATTTTCCCTCTTAAATCTCCTATGATAAAATTGAGTTTTTATTTATAACACAACTATATTAACATTTTTCTTTTAAAAGTGAAAATAATCCATTGATAGTGATGATCCTTATTTTACTCAAAATATTTAAAACTCTAAGTTTCCTGAATAACTATAATAATTTTATTTGGGGGAAAGAATACATTTAATAGTAGATTAAATATGAAAAATGAATATACTGGAAATTGAGAAAATATAAAATAGTAATTTAAATTATATTTATATATTTTTTACTTTTCTGGTTGTCTTGCATTTGCATTAGAAATCAATAATTTCATGAGTAAAAAGATAGTAATGAGCTAAAAATGACATAATGAAGAAGGAGTGCATGAGTATATAATTGTCAAGGAAAAATGGAATGGAGGAAATTTTGTTGGAAGAAAATATTTAAGTTAATTTTCAAATAGTTATATGGGAAATTTGTAAATATTTTCATTTTCTTATCAATTATCAAGATTACTTTTTGAATATTTTTGTTATTAAAATGTAAAGTGTGGAAGTTTGGCATCAGACCATTTCCATTTGTCCTGAAATATGGACTAGAATATCAATAGTATTGATAGTCCCAAACTAGCTGCTTCAACTAGGCTGACTTTTATTTGTTGGAGCCATCTCAGGCTGTATTGAGTTAGACTCATTTTAATTTAGTATACCTTTCATTTGGGGAAAAGTAGAGACGGTACTTGAAATTGCACCTTAATCTAAAAGGCAATGGCATTTTTGCCCCTGTAAGTTTGTAGCATCATTCTTGAAATTACAGCCATGACATTATATTGTCGTCTACCAAGTATATGTTTACTGACGAGTCCATCCATGGAAACTAGATTGCAAAAAATAAGCAATCCTTTGAATATTTGAGAATCTTTGTGAATGATTCAAATTAAATTGAAATTATCCCTTATATGAGGTCTATATATTGTCATATGATTGTGGCTGAAGCAAATGATATTGGGAAAAAATAAGTTGAACTAAGTTACTCAACTCAGACATACCTGAAGAAAAAAAGAAGGAAAATATTCGAGAACTCAGCTTTACCTCATTTGCTCTTTCATTCATCAGTTCATCAACAAATAGTTGTTTACTAGGAATTATAATAAGTAAAAGGAAAGGACTTGATGAATAAATCTGTCCTAGAGCAAATGTTAATCTGTGACAATTTTAGATGTTCAAAATTTACAGATATTCACACAGATGATTAGATGTGAGTGGATAGATAAGTCCTGGTATGTTAAGATCATTTGTTAATTATGAAACTAGACTTTTAGTCTATTTTTATCTGATGTATGGGGCATATAATGCATCAGTACTGAATGAAACTGACTTTGTCATTCTGGGTACAAAATCAGAAGGAAGACAGACACTCAATATTTGAGTTGAGTTTTGGATGCAGCAAAAAGGTACCAGCTCATAATAAACTTTTAATGATCACAGTGCTTTTTAGGAAAGAGTCTACCACCTCACACATTTAAAGTTCACCAGCTAACAGATGTAAATAAAATATTCTGCTTTAAAAATGTATTTTTATGTTCAATATTCTCTGATGATTCTTTTGCTTTTATGTCACTTTTGATTTTTTCACTATTTCATTATTTCCGTGAATACTTATATTTCAGAAAAATCACATCACTGCTGATTTCAAATGTCAGAACCCAGAAATCTAAATATATATCACCAAGGAATCCTTCATGCTTACAGGGATATGTTACAGATTATATTATACGCACTTCAGTTTTTATTTTTGAAACCAAAAAGCAATGAATATAAAATTTTATCTTATTACACCAAAGATTTGTATAAATCACAGAAGTAAAATAATAAATAAAAGAAAAATCCTGAAAATTGAGGCACAGAAATAGGAAAAGCACCTGAAATCAGTTATCAAACCATATAAAATTATAAATGTGAATATGCCATTATTTCTTAACAAGAGAAATGTTGAGATCTATAGTTGCTTTCCTTCTCCCTCTATCCTATTCCTGCCTCTGTTTTAAAAAAAAAATTCTGTCCTAATATACTCAGTCCTTATTTATCATGAATGTTAGCTATATTTCATGTTTTTTGTTCTACTGACAGGGGAAAAAAAAAAACAAAAATAAAACCTCCATTTATCTTCAGGCTAGCATTACTGATCATACTTCATATGAAGTAATGATAAATTTACTGCCCCATAAGACTGAAAATAATTAAATTCTAAAAGTATAGAATGGACAGATGACTGTAGGCAAAATTAAAATGATTTGTGTATATTTGGCATATTAAATTACTTCATAAAATATATAATCATAATTTGTTTTTTAAAAAAGAAGGAAACTTAAAGCCCAATGTCCTAGTTTGTGTTTGAGCTGGAAAGCAGAGTCTGAGACTAGAGCTAGTATGCAAACAGTTTATTTTGGGACATGAGCCCAGGAAAATGAATTATAAATATAAAGAGGCAAGGAGGCAAAACCAACACAAGGCTATTGAATAAAGGTGATGTCCACTGTGGACAATTGACTAGATCCTCCCGGAACCCTCTCGGTTGCTTTATAGAAAAAAAAATTAGTTATCCACTGAATGGAGTAAAGTGGTGAACATTTTCATTTTCCCACTACCAGCCATCTCTCAGCGGTCAAGAGTTGCCCTAGGGTGTTCTAACACTTGCACTTCCAGGTTGCCCAATTCTCCCAGCCATCCACATAGGTTTATTTGAAAAGCCTTGGAGCAAAGATGAGACAATAGGTGGTGGGGCTGAGAGGAGTGAAAAGTTAAAGTGTCAGGTCCTACCTAGATTAAGGTGGTTGAGCCAGCAATGGCTGGAGGGGGTGCAAGAGTACTTAAGGCATGTATCCAACTACTAAAACAGAATTGAAGTGCTCTATTACATCCCTAAATTAAGACCTTGGATTTTAATTACATGTAGAGAAGTGACTGGATGATTGTAGTTGAGATCTTTGTTAAGAAACCCACATTACCTGATTTTTCATAAAGTCTCTTATGAGAAATAAAGTGAATAAAATATTTCAACATTTACACTGCAATAATGCTACATGTATTTTGTTTTTTTCTAACATGGCTGCTTTTGGTTGAACAGAATCAGACTGAATTTCTGAAATATATAATCCCTAATAAAAAAGATATTTATACATAGGCTAGCATCCTTACAGTATACCAACTACTCAAATATAACTTCATATCAATCTTTTTGTGTTCCATGACTGCCCTATAGGTTTTAATGAAAGAAAGGCACTGTTGGAAATTAAACTGTGGAAAAGTGAGTTTTAATTGAATCAAAGTCAAACTATTGCCACAGCTGGAAAGATTATTTAAAGGCCAGATTACATCCAATTTGTGGGTCAATAAAGTCATTTTCAAATATCATGGAAAGATCTTGTCGACATGATCAGAATTTTCTCTAAATTCTACATGCTCAGTTTCCAGTCTTCTTTTTTTGGTACATTCAGTAAGTATAGTCAGCCCTCCTTATCTGCAGATTCCACATCCACAGATTCAAGAAATCAAGGAGTGAAAATATTTGGGGAAAAATAATAATACAGTAACAAAAAATAACACAAATTTTAAAAGAAACAGTATGACAACTATTTGTATAGCATTCACGTTGTATTAGAAATTATAAGTAATCCAAAGATGATTTAAAGTATGTGGACAAATGTGTGTAGGCCGTATGTAAATATTATACCAATCTATATAAAGAACTTGAGCATCCACGGCTGTTGGTATCCATGTGGGTACTGGAGGCAATCCCTGGTGGATACTCGGGGATAACTGTGATACTATCTTGTTATTTACTTTTCTATGTGTAAAAATTATCTTATGTTCCCAAAGAGATTATTTCCTCCAGAAATAGGCTTGTTTTTTTTTTTATTCCTGATATATCCAACACGTAGAAAAGCACTCTGTAATAATAGATGATCAATAAATGTCTGCTACTTTTGATTTAGCTTCACTTCACATCAAGGAGAGGCTATTAGGTTGTAGGTTTTAAGATTATATCCTTCACAGAGATAATGTCATAGAATCCTAACAATGATCCCATGTGATTGACATTTTATTTCAAACTGAAATGATGAGGAAACTGCCTAACTGATAACATGATTTAAAATCCTCAAATAAGTAATTGTAGAGCCTGTATTGAGTCCAGATATATAAATTTCAACTACAAATCTTTTCTTCTACAATATACCTTTCCTGTGACATAATAATATTTTACATAATAATAGTGTGTTAGAATGATCTGTTATAAAAACTCTATACCTCAAAAGGTAGATATATGGCTACATTCAAATTCGACAGATGTTTTGTGAGCCATACATTTAACCTAAAGAAATATTTATACAAGTCCTTTAGAAGAATTACATGTTTACATTTTTTTTTACCCAAGGGAATTATCTCTATAGCATCAAAGAAACAAGAATATATATCTACAGTATGAGGAAAACACGCCCATAGCTTTCTGTTTTATGAATCATTATATGAATAAACCCTGTATTATTCTGAAATTTCAATGAATTGAATGTATGTATTTATACTAATCTATGTCTATGTTTATTCTAACATGAATATAATCATATCTATGATTATTACCGTCTCTATAAGTGTTAATATATGTATGAGTTCATAATATCTTCTCTAAACCTAGTACAACAGGGCTCATTCTAGCATCCTCCTTTGCTGATTTGTAACTTTCATTTATGACAGCAAGACACTTGGCTCCCATTATCTGCAATATATCTATTTATTTGTTCAAGTGCAGTACATATGAAAAGTAGTTTCAGAATAATTAACTTGTATCTCTGCAAGAAATAAAATTACTAAGTGGACTACAGCATTTATGTACAGTCTTTTTGTTGCTGTTTTAGTTTACAGTAACCACTAAAATCACTGATTTCTAAAGTTATTTAGGTCAGTTCCTATATTCCTCACACCCCTCAGTGAGACTATACATACATTTGTAAAGTAGTTAGATTTGCCAGAGGCCTCATTACATCCTTGGATCTCTCAGCTTACATTTTTGTTTGTTTTTCTTTCTTTTTTTTTAGTATTTTGATTTATCGCTTCTACTGGCTTATGTGTCAGTTGGGGTCTGACCCAAGGAGGAGGACCGCTAGAATATACAGATATACAGATAGATGATAGATAGACATATAGATAGATATACATAGAGATAGATAGATAGGTAGATAGATAACAACAACTGTGACCTGACACAATCGCAGCTGCGTTGGCTATGAGGGAGTGCTTATGTCACTCATCTCCCAACTCCAGGCAGCCCAGCACAAAAAGTGAGACTCTTTTTGTTTGGGGGGAAGTGAGGGAAGAGAATGAGAGACTTTACCTGGTAATCCAGGGAATTCTCCCATAACTTACCCAAGTCTATGAAGACAGTACCACCAGGAGTCTGCAAGAGTCTCAGTGTTACTGGACTTGGGGCACCTGCTTGTGCTGATATGGCTGCAGTGACCAAAGACTTAGATCATAACACTCAATTCCCTCTGAATACACAGAAAGCCTTCTCAAGAAGGACAAGTTCAAACAAGCTCAGATAGTGAAGATTAAAATAAATATCTAACTCTTTAATGTCCAGACATAAACAAACATCCACAAGCATCATGAACATCCAGGAAAACATGACCTCATGAGACAAATTAAATACGGCATCAGTAACCAATCCCAGAGTGATGGAGGTATGTGACCTATCTGACAAAGAATGCAAAATACCTGTTATATAGAAGCTAAATGAACTTCAAGACAACACAGAGAAGAAATTCAGAAGCCTATCAGAGAAATTTAGCAAACAGATTTAAATAATAAAAAAAAAAATCAAACAAGAAATTCAGGAGCTGTAAATTCTGCATATAACCCAACAACCCCACTGCTAGGTATATATCCAAAAAGCAAAAATCAGTATATCAAAAAAAAAAAAAAATCTGCACTCTCATGTTTATTGCAGCATTATCCACAATAGCCAGGATTTGGGACCAATCTAAATGTCCATCAATGGATGAATGGATAAGGAAAATATCATACACACACACAACAGAAAATTATTCAGCCACATAAAAGAAAGAAATCCTGCCATTTGTAACAGTATGGATGGAACTGGAGAATATCATGTTAAGTGAAATAAGCCAAGCACAGAAAGACAAATCTTCCATATTCTCATTCATATGTGGAAGCTAAATATTTTTTAAAAAGTGGATCTTATGGGGAAAGAGAGTAGAATGATGGGAACAAAAGGCTAGGAAGGATGGTGAGGAGGAAGGGATAAAATTAATGCAAAATCCAGTTAAGTAGTTAGAATGCACAACATTTGATGGGGCAATGAGATGACTACAGTCAATAATAAATTATGGTATATTTTAAAATAACTAAAATAGTGGAATTGGAATGTTCTTAACATAAAGAATGATAAATACTTGAGATGATGGAGAGCCCAATTACCCAGATTTGATTATTGTATATTGTATGCCTGTGCCAAAATAACACAGGTACCATATACATATATGCAACTATTATGACCATAATAAAAATAAAAAATCTAATTATGAGAAAAAAGTTGTAATACATTTAGAAGAAAAATGAAAAAATTAGTTCATTAAACTATGAAAAGATTGCTTAAATAAAATTCAAAGGGTGTAGATCTTGAAGAGGACGTTAATAAATTTGATCATATTAAATTTAAGAGAAATTTCTATAAAGCAAAATAACTCATTACAATTACAAACTTAAAAGGCAACCCTCCGGATGAGGGAATATATTTTCAGTGCATATGAAGAACTTTGTTTCCTCAATATACTCAACATTCCCAAAACATATCATTAGAAAAAAAAGGGAATAGTATATAAATAGGCAATTTATTAACAAAAAAACCAAGAGTGACCCACAGGTGTGAAAAGATGCTCAACCTGTTTAGTAGTCAGGGAAATACAGAATAACAATGTGGTATCATTTCATACCCACTGGCTTGGTATCTGAGAGGGGAGTATGTTGAGGAAGATGGGAAGAAACAGGAACTTTCAGGTATTGATAGTGGGAATGTAAAGATTTCTTCTATGAAGAACAATCTGGACCTGTCTACTAAAGTTGAAGATACACACAACTAGCAAAGGCCTATGGATGGATCTTGCAAATCTATGTATCTTAGAGGAACTTGGGCACATATGCAAAGGATGACATGCAACAAAGTTTTTAATGTAATATGTGTCACTAAAAATGTTTGAAAACAGAAGAGATAAAATGTGGTATAGCAAAATGATACTGTAAAATAAAAATAAGTGAACTAAAATTAGTTGTATAAACACTGTCACTTTCACAAATACAACACTGAGTATAATGAGCAAGTTGCAACTGATAGCATTTATGCTTTTCTTTACTATTGTCTTCTGATAAAATAACACATATATGTATCAAAATATATTAAAAATATACATTCATGCTAATCTTAAGATTGTTTACCTCTAGGTTGGGAGGGATAGGAATATAATGGGGAAATGGTGGAGTTTCAGTGATAGTTATAAGTATTTCATGAAGTTGTAGAAATGTATCAAGTATGGTAAAATGTTAACATTTTAGAACTAAGTTGGGAACCAAGTCGGGGGGGGGGTGAGGGGGGAAGATAAGAACAGGAATTTCAGATACGGGTTAAGTGATCTCATTGGTGAGAAGAGGCGTGAGCTGCAACTGAGGACTCTGGAAGAAAATGATCGACATTAATTGTGTAACATCTTTGGCAATTTTCAAAATATCCTACTCCTCCATTAACCAGGGCAGCATTTCTAGTGAGTGTTAGGGGAAATGTACCTTATTATCATTTCGCAATTTTCTCTTGGTAGGCAGTGTTTCATATGGCTTCATTTGGGAAAAATAACCATGAGGGTGTTTTTTTATTAGTCTTTCTGTCTTTCATTTCTGAGTAATTTGGTTGGAGTTTAACACAGGCAGACTGTTAATCAAGCTCATGGTAAGTTGTATGTGTGCTCCTGAGCATGTTTGAGCTAATTGGAAAAAAAGAAAATAAATGATACAGAAAAATGCACAGGCAAGCACCTAGCTATTTAAAAACAATGTCTAAGTGTTGAATTGTGTTGGAAAATTTCTAGAAATTTCACTATTTTATGTAAACGAACAGAGATATAGGTCTTTGAATCAGAAATTGCATGTACTCAAATAAACACTCAATGATTTGTAAATTAGAGAAAATATTTGATATGTAAAATTTCAAAATTCTTCAACTATTCAAAGTATTCTGATTATATGCCTCAACAAATACTATGTATTTTCAATTTTCATATTTTCCAAATGTAAATATAAAATTTCTGATGAGAAAAAGCTATCTTGGCAGCTTCAGAACAGTTATCATCTCATAACCTTCATTTATGACAACATAAATGCATCTTCAATTTATTTTTCAGTCAATAACCTCTTTAGGAAAATTCCCAAATTCCCTTCCATGTCTTGCTTGTGTCAAGTCATATCCATCAAGTAAAGAAGCTCTGTGAAAAAACTAAGGGCAAAAATATAACCAAACTTTGCCTCATGTCCCTCAGGTTACTCTGATGGTACTGAGATACTAGACAGGGAACCACAGAACTGAGGATGGAGACAAGAAAGTTACCCAGCCTATGGACTTTTTTAGACTTTATTGAAGAATGTCAGAATGAGGTGCAGTGGGTTGTCAGTAGGGATAAATGGAATAGAAAACATTTATAAAGCACGATAGCATAGAAGACAAAGAGATAATTCTTTTTGTTAGTGTTGTTCTATTGGAAAAAAATGATTTGCTAATGCTGTCTCTTAAAGTTTTAAAAAAATGTTTTGTTCTGGTGAATGGTTTCCAGGTCTTCTTAATTTGGTAGGTTCTCCTTACCTGAGTCATACATCTTTATATATACACACACACATATGTATGTATTTATATCTCACTTGAAATCTACAATTAACCCTATGGAGATTAGGGAAAGGAGGTGCTTCTCACTAGCAACACTACCTTAGTTAATAACAGATCAGATTGCAAACATTTTCTTTACTCTTTTATTCCTCTGTGTGTGGTTACTGTACATTTTAAATTTCTTCATGATGAATGTCTATGTAACCTAATATCAAATCCCAAACTTTTATGTCAGGACCCAACCTCAAATATATTACATAGATTTTAATTTTATTTACTATGGCTGTCAATATAGTCTTATTACTCTATTTCATTTTTGATCTTTAATGAAGTACCTGTGAGTTATGATGTGGAAAAATGTCAGGATGAGAAAATGATGATCCCCATTTTTTTCCCAGCCATGACATTTCAGTATTATGAGCTATATCTCACAAGGTCAGGACTGTGTGACCTACTTTGCTGTACTCATTATCTACTAATCCCAAGACAGAGGCCAAGGGAAAGGAGGAAGTACATTTTATAAGGACTTCTGAACATGGTTTTGTGTGACGTGTTGCCTGGAAAGACTTGGGGGAATATTACTTGCTGGCTTTTCAGTGTGAAAAAACTCAAGTTGTGTCATAAAAAAGTTAACTCATGCCCCACCATGAAGAATTGGCAATCAGTCTATTTTCCTACCACCATTTACCACCTTTGTGCATGACAGAGAGGAAAAACAAATCACTTTTTATGAAATCACCTTTTTTGATCTTTTGAGCAACATTTGTGGAAATAGTAGCTGAAGAAGTGCAATTCTGAAACAGTGCAAAAAGTCCATCAATGTTTTTTTTTTTTTCTTTTGGAAATGGGCCAATAGTGTCAGTGTTAAACACCTGTAACAGAGTGCTCACATCTGATAAGTCAGTTATATCCACAGACAACTGCTAGGTTATATATCAGAATTTTGAAAGAAGGAAATAAAATTCCAACCTGGGGTCATATTTTTTCTATAATCTTAGAAAAAAATTGAGAAATTCCTTCATTCCTGATACTTGTTATTTAAAAAATGCTCACTATTCCTACCTCTAAAGAAAATCCATATCTCACTCCAAAAGTAAAACTCAGGACCTAGAACAAACACAAGTAGAGCAAAATTGAACCAAACCAGCAGCCTAGATACAAGCCTATCATGAAGCACAACTGCCAAGCCTAGTCCCCTAGACTAGCTTAATTGGAACAACTTAATGTTCCTTGATATTTAGGAACATTAAAATAACTACTATTTTAACTTAAAGGTAATTTGTTATGCAGCATTATTGTGGCTACAGCTGGCTAATACAAATATTTAGGTCATTCAATATGAAATGTCCGATTTCAAATCAAAAGTTTAGTTTATTATATCTCAAACAAAAAGCAGTACAATTAATCAATTTTGTGCTGAAACTATCAACACAGTTTTGCCATCTTAACGGTAGCTACTTTATGCCAGCAGCAAAGAAGCCCGGAGAGCAAATGGTGATGCATCTGCTGAGAACTGAATATTTTTTCTTGCAAGAAGTGGTCCAAAGCCTGGGAGAACTGGTAGTCAGTTGGCACAAGGTATGGTGAATACATTGGATGACAGAGAGTTTCCAAGTCCAGCTGCTGTAGTTTGAGCAAGGTTGTTTGTGTGACAAATGGTTGAGCATTGTCTTGCAAGAGGATTGGCCTGTATCTATTACCCAATTACGGCTGTTTCACTGCAAGCATCCTCATTATTTCATCCAATTGGTCGCAGTAGACATCCACTGTTATAGATTGACCAGGTTTCATGAAGTGGATAATACCAGCGCTGGACCACCAAACAGACACCATGAAATTTTTTGATAGATGTTTGGTTTTGGACTGAGTTTCAGCACTTTATCTAACCATTGTGCCAAACACTTGTAATTGTCAAAAATAATCCACTTTTCATCACACATAACAATTTGGTGGAGAAATGGTTTGCTTTATGTCGTGACAGCAAAGAAAGACAAGCTTCCAGAAGATTTCTCTTCTGACGCTCATTTAATTCATGCAGAACCCATCCATCCAGGTTCTTCACCTTGCTGATTTGTTTCAAATAGTCTAATATTGTTGGAATAGTAATATCAAAACTTTCTGCTAATTCACACATAGGTTGAGACGGATTTGCTCCCACTACAGCTTTCAGCTCATCATTAACCACCTTGGTTTCGGGTCGCCCACATGGCTTATTTTCAAGATTAAAATCACCAGAACAGAACTTCTCAAACCATCAAAATAATGTGTATTCACTAGCCACATTCTTCCTGATCACTCCATTGACATTTTGAGCTGTCTGCTCTACATTGGTTCCACAACAGAAGTCATATTCGAAAATAACACAAATTTTTGACTTATTTGTTGTTTCACAAAAATGTCTCTAAAAAAATTTGAAAGATAATCACAAGGCAAAATGTATGTTTGAAAGACTGAGGATGTACCTTAACAATAAAAATAAGACAAGAAGTGTCAAAATGAAATGTCAGAGGTATCAATTGTCAAACTTAGCACTTACAGCAATAAGACATATCATACTTAATAATCTAATATTAAGGACACTGACCTTGAATTCAAATTCTGTTTATCAAGAGAAACTTACTTAATTTTCCATGTTTCACTTTCATAATCTTAAAACAGAGATATTTGCTTAGCATCTTTTTTTTTTTTTTTTTTTTGGTAAAATAAGAAGCTCATTAAGATGGTGGATGAGGCAAGAGGTGTTGAAGTGAGAATGGGAGTGTGAACATACTAGGAAATATAAAAATATTTCTGGGTCAGTATTGTATGTCTTAATGGTGAATTAATGAAGGCTTGTTGAAATTTGAACACCAAATGAAGTACACTAGGGAGATACACAATGGTAGTTACAGAGTGTATTGAGTGGGATATATAAATCTGAGATTATGGAGGGTTTAAGTTACTGGTAATGACAAGGTCTAAGAAATAACGATTCTGCTGAATGTCTGGGGTGAGGAGCAGTAGTGTAACAGTATTATTGGACGAGAGCTGTCAATGAATTAGGAGATCAGAACATGCAAAAATCAACAGCTCATGTATTGAAATAATCAAAATACGTGTTGGGGAGAGTGGGAGTTAACTAGGAGCTAAAAATCTTTAAGAAACAAAAGTGAATAACCTTAGGATTTCTAGATCCTGGTGGCAGTAAGGGATCCTGATACTTATATAATAATACTGATACTTTTATTCTGATAACTAAGATCTACTTGTGATGGTGTAGGTACCGAAAATTGTCTTGAATGGGAAAAGGGAGACACACACAACACCTATCTCACCTGCAGGTGAGGGTTCATGAAAACTGTCACCATTTGCAATATAATTCTGGCACTAACTACCAGAGTCAGCATGTATTTCACAGGTTAAGGGCAGGTACAATCCCTCATAAGGCTCCTCTTCACTTCAGACATAAGCTACAAGTTTGGGACTTCCCAGGCCACCCACTCTTATGACAAATGACTACAAATTCGGGTGTTTGATAATTCACTAGAACAACTCATAGAACTCATGACAGTGATATTTACATTATAGTTTTATTATCAGAATACAAAAGAAGGTACGCATGGGGCAAGGTCTGGGAGAGTCCCATATGCAGAGCATCTGTGTCCTTTTCAGTGAAATTAGGATGCATCACCCTCCTGGCACATTGATGTGCTTACCAACCAGGAAGCTTAAACTGAGCACTGACATCCAGCGTTTTATGAAAGTTTCTTTACATAGGCATGATTAGTCGAATCTTTGGCCACATAATTGAACTCGATCTCCAGTTTCCTTGTTCACTTTGGAGGTTGGGCTGGTATCACCTGGCTCAAAGCCTCAATGCTCTTACCATGTGGTTAGTCTTTCTGGCATGACCAGCTGCCATCCTGAAAGTTTTGAGGAACCTACCACGAGTGATATTCCTAGGATAAACTCAGGTATGGTTACAGAAGCCCATCATGAAAAACCAATGTACTCCTTTCACTTGGGAAAATTCCAAATATTTAGAAGCTCAGCCCCAAGAACTGAAGACAAAGACCAGACAATATTTTTTATTATTACTATGTAACACCATTCAAGAGGGCTACAGGGCAATCAGTCCTTAGGGAAGAGCCTGTTTTTATTTCCCCCCGAGCAAAACTATGAAGAGGTTTAGGATAGACAGGGTTTTGCTGATGAATCATTAGAGGATACAGAGTAGAGATTTCAGAACGTAGGAAAGAGTGGGAAATATCAAAAAGTAGACTGTTTAGAAAGTGGACTTTGAAAAGTTTTAGTAAGATTTGAGTACAGAAGATGAGGAGTGAGCTGGGAGATCTGAACACATGGTTACCAATTCATATTGCTATGAAGAGAATAAGAAGATAAATGTTGATGGTGTTAAGGTGAAAAGTGGTGTAGAAGCTATGAATAATGGCAAGAAGCATTCAGAGTTCAGACGCTCCTTTTAAACTTGTGCCAAAGGAGCTATTGAGGCTGGGAGAAGCTTGAAGATCACAAATAGTGTATACTGGTAAACCAGTCATCTTAAAATATTGAGTAGCCCAGAAAAAACAAAATGTGCCAATCCACCTACATTCACTATTCTGACCTCTCTCATCACAGATTAATTCTTGAATTTCACATAAAGTAATACTAAATTATGTATTTTTTTGTATATACCCTGTTTCATTCAACAGTAAATCTTTAAAAGTTTCAGGTAACTTATAGTTGTTTCATACTTTATGGTTTAAAAATAGTTTATTACATATTATTTCCCTTAAGTCTCACATAAAGTTAGGATGCTGTGCCCATTTATGGGAAAATAGGGTCTGACCACATAACATATAGCTTATAAATGTGAAAGGTCTGATTTAAATGAATATCTCCCAGTTTGACATCTCTCCCTTCTTTCCATTAGTCCTCAGTGTCTCTGTATTTGGAGTGAAAAGCTTATGTTATATAAGCTGATACATTCATAACCCAGTTATAATATCTTAAGTATACTAAACCAACTCAGCTATGTTTGAATAGGGAAGTGAAATGTTTAGAGATGAGCCATTTCTTTAAGACTTCCTGATTTTTTTTACTTTTTCTTTGATTCACTATATCCTTGATGGGCTTATGTATCATTTTGCCATAGGGAACTCTAAGGAGAGCTGAGAAGTCTCAATGTTTGTATCTATTCTGAAGTTAACAAGACTTGTCAGTAACAATAATTCTTCTTGTTTTCCATTTAGAATTCAGGTCTTAAAACCTAGAGGAAGTTGCCTTTACAAATTCATTTTATAAGCACTTGCAGTGACTCTCCCCAACAAGTTAGCTGCTAGGGATGAACTGCAATCATTCGATAAAACATAAGTGAAGTGCCCAGTGTTGCCAGTATTTAGAAAGGTGGATTACAATTACTTCACTAGCATATTATAAATAATGTGAAAATTTTAAACACATAATAAAACAGCTTTGGTATTGGTGCATATTTTTGTTCAGAGTTAACCTTAATTTTGAGCACCAGAATTATTTTATATGTATTTATCTTGCTTTCTTTAGTCAATATTTATTTACTAAATTACATAGAAAACCAGCATAAATTGTAAATAGCACAGCAAATCATTAATATTACAATGAACCATAGGGAACTATATTTCAGATCTCTGAGGAGCTGAAATGTACGGATCCTGCCAAAGTGTTCTTTTTCATTACTGGAGTAGCTTCTCTGCATCTTGTTCTAATGTGTTCATATTTGGCTTTGTTTGTTGATGCTCCCTGTCTCAATGGGGAAAGAAGAAAGGAAGTAACCACAGCAATAATTATCAACTGAGCAAGTCATTATCATTATAATAGAAGTGAAATTGAAATGGTAAGAGCCTGGCATTATTCAAATTTTTACTCTGTGCTGTTAATGATTATACCATGTTTAAACCCCTCCTCAGCTTCTTTTGAGCCGTAGACACGTCATACTACCTACGGCATTTTAGGATAGGAAAATCACACCATAATCCACTGATCAAGTTTTTTAGGCCAAGTCTCTAGGTGTATCACACCTTTGATCCTTATGACCCTTCAAAATGTCTTTCAGAAGAGTTAATTGAAAACAGATGTTACCTAAGGCAGCAGCTATTACAATTAGACAAATGGAGCATATTGGCAAATGAAGATTGCATAAACTCTTTAAATAGACCACCCAATTCCTTAGAAAGCCAGTAAGAAGTTTTGGAAAGGTCTGAGAAGGTGAACAATCATGTCTTCACACATGAACATTCACTAAAAGTACCTTCAGAAAACAACTTTTACCGAAACAGAAATTCTCACGAGTTCATTTTTATAACATTCTAGAGTGGCCCCTTGGATATTTTTGTAAATATAAAGCTTACAGTTCAGTGATTATAACTACGGGAAGCCAACTTTCCTATGCTGAAAAAATTAGGAATTTTCTCAAATTTTTAAATTTATATCCCTTTGGTTTTCTTAGAGTCAACAGTATCTTCCTGATGGCTTAAGTATCCTGAACCTAATGATGCAAAACTCAGTGAAAAATGCATTGCTCTCTTACTTAGTCTAGAACCTCACCTTTTGTTAATAGAAAGAGACATGTGAACATATTCTGCTATGACTGCTACTAAAATTGATTGAGAAACTAATCTTCCTGACAGGGAAGGGAAGTCTTATAAAGAAGAGATATTTGTGAAACTGCACTTTACAAATTAATAAAAGGGTACATGGTGAGAACTGTGATAAGGGTTTAAAACTCTGCAAAGGCACAAGAATAGCTAAAAATAATGATAATAACCAGCCCCCTTGTTTGCTTTCTTATAATTACTACTCAGGAGTCAGACAGCTAATGGTCATAATGATTCTTAACCTTCTTCATTGCTCCCATAGATAACATCACCCTTATAAAACCTAAAGCTAGTTTTTGAGATATCTTCCAGGACTTGCATTCTGGTGGAACAGGTGACCCACCCAGACTAGTGGCCCATACCAAGGGCCACTGACTCAATTGGCATTGCGACCCCCCCAAGAACCAACTCAGCAAAGAAGACAATTTCTACACTCCTATGGTTCCTTCCTGAACCCAGCCGATTATCAGACCCAATTTCCTAACCTTTTGCTCACCAACCTGTCTTTAAAGACCCTTCCTCCCAAATTTTGGCAGAGATGGATTTGAGAAATTTCTCCCATCTTCTCATATAGTGCCTGTGATATTAAACCCTTTCTCTGCTATCTCAGTGTATCGCCTTCCTCTTGAGCAGCAGGCAATGAACCTGATTGGGTGGTAACATTTGTACTGGGTCTGGGAGAATGAAAAAAAAATTGTCAAGCAGAGGAAAAGAAGCAAAGCAATCTTACCACAGGCAATCCTGAACATTACCGGAGTTGTGAAAGTACATTGTATGTTAGATAATGTGCATAAAGCCAGAATTGCACAGAAGAAGAGTAGTTTCCAAATTGTGTGTGCAATAGAATTATCTGGAATTCTTGTTAAAAATCCAGATATCTAGGCCTCATCCTGAATATTCTGATCCAGTAAATCTTGGGTGGTATCTGGGAATCTTCATCTTATTAAGCACAGCTTATTACTCTAATGAAGCCAGGGGCAGACTGCATCTTAAAACATGTTTCTTTAAATGAGCTGTTCTTGGCTGGGTGCAGTGGCTCACACCTGTACACCTAGAACTCTAGGTGGCTGAGGCGGGAGGTTAGCTTAAGGTCAGGAGTTTAAGATCAGCCTGAACAAGAGCAAGAATCCATCTCCACCAAAAATAGAAAAAATTAGCCAGGTGTGGTGGTGCACGCATGCAGTTCCAGCCACTCAGGAGGCTGAGGCAGGAGGATCGCTTGAGCCCAGGAGTTTGAGGTTACAGTGAGTTATGATCATGCCAGTGCACTCCAGCTGGGGCGATAGAGTGGAACTCTGTCTCTAAATAAATAAATACATCAATACATAAATACATAAATTAAAAAAAAAAATGAGCTGTTCTTTAAGTGTGGTCCCCGGACCAGCATCACCATAATTAGTACCTGGAAACTTATTGGCAGTGACAATTTTTGACCCAATCCTATACCTGCAGAAATGCTGGGTGTGGGGTGGAGGCTATTTGTATTTTAGCAAGCTATTCAGTTGATTTCAATGCATGGCCAAGTTTGAGAACCATTGTTTTAAATTGTGCAAATACTTTAGGTCTCCATTAGCTAGGAAATCTCACCAATTGACCAGTTTTCAGAAGTGGGCCACACTTAAGATTCCACACTTAGCAGTAACTTTGTTTGTGGAAATAGCAGATGATATAGCAGAAGAAAAAAACTCAGAAGGACCCATGCAGTTCAAACCATTGATTATTGCTGGCATCACTCTAGTGGGTTGATTCTAGGTTCAGTACCTGACTTTATGGGATATAAATATGGACTAGGATCCAGCCTGAAGTAATATAGAAAGAAAGTACCAAAATATTTATTGAACTATAATCCTCGGTCTGGAAATTTTATAGGATCCTGCCTTATTTTAGCAAATTCTATTATATTTTTGGATTACAGTGGAGTTTGTTGCAATTGGACTTCACATGAAATCATTTGGCACAAAGTAGTTAATGGTCACTCAATTGAAGTTTTAGAATCAAGACATTTGAGACACTGAAATTCAATTTTTAGATTATTCATATACTTCCAATGAACGCATAGGCTCATCTATTTATAAAGAATAATTTGCTTCAGTGTGTGTAGAGGGTAAAATTTTGACCTATGATCTTTCTTAACTATGGAGAATAGGTACCTGCATTGTATGAAATTACAATTTTTGTAACACTAAAGAGTGGCCCCTTGTATTTTTTTGTCAGTAAATATAACCTTTTATCTTGAGGTTCAGATGCCAAAGTCAACATATAAGTGAGAAACATTATCAAAAGGATTGTGGAAGAACAAATATTTCTGATTTTTTTTCTCTTCTATAATAAAGAAATATGCAGATTTGTTTCTTATCAATGGAAAGCATGACTGAAATCCCAACATATGAGTGTAAATAACATTTTTAGAAGGATGGGACTTGATCTTTGTTCTTCTCTTTTCTCCTATTTCTTCTCTTTACTCCAAATCCCTCATGGTCATATACTTGTCCCTTTGTAAGAAAGAAAGAGGATGTGTTCAGCTGATACTTCTCAAGGGGTATTTCTGAATTGTTTTTTTCAAATGCCAAGGTCAATGATTAGAGCAGAAATATAGAATGCTATAGAATTATAGAAAACTCTAGTTTCTCCATTTTTTCATTGTTCATTGATAACCAGCTATAGTACAGACAATGTGTTCAGAAATAGGTGGAAGCAAAATAATAAATAAAGCAAGATTCCTGTAATTTGTAGCCCACCACCTTCTACGAGACATATAACAATACATATGACGTTATTCAATCCTTTGCCCTAAGATTAATGATGTAAATATTTTTATATCTTTTAACCTGAAGTTTCCTTTCAGAACACAATTCTGAATTATTTAAAAAATAAAGTTATTTTTAAATGGAAAAAAAAACCATAATACTTGCTCACACATTTTGGGGGTTTTACAATGTGTCAAGAATTATTCCAGCTTTCTTACATGCATTAGTTCAGGTAAGTCTCTTGTTACTATTTCCATCTCACAAATGAGGAACTTGAAGCTCAGAGAGGGGTATAAGTTATTTGCCAAAGAGCTGCATGACTATGTATTTGACCTCAACAGTCCAGAACCGGTGGCTACACCATTAAACATTAAATTCTGTCGACTTTCTTATTCCTTCCTCGTAATTCAAAGAATGGCAAAGCAATTTGTCTAAATATCTGATCGGTGGCTATTTCTAGAAATGAGTATAAAATAATATAATGTTCCTCTTAAATGTGTGTATCATATACAGTGTTCCAGGGAAAGACTGAAGGAAGTGCTGAAAATTTGTTCTCACACTGTTGAGTGAGTTTTATATGCCAGCATTGAGATACATTACTTTCAATTCATGAAGAAAAACGAAAATGAATGAAAAACAATATATAGTATCTTCACCCTTAAAAGGCTATAGCAATTTGAATAAAAAAAGAAAAAAAAGAACAAAAATTTCTTTCTACTTCCTCCAGCTCCTCCTTCCTTTTCTCTTCATCTTCCTCCCTCTCCCCTCCTCCTCTTCCTTCTTCTTCAAAAAATTACTTTCTGAATCTCACCCATCTGGGAGGAAAATACAGTTTTCGAAAAAGGCAATAAAAACGAAATCTATCAGCCTTGTGAACCAGCTCTGTTTCTTTCACACTCAGACCCCGATACTATGAAATTCTCTATGTAATAGCAAATGTTCGTTCTTGTTAATTTTCTTCCAGGTTTTAGAATTAAGTAGAAAAAAGTCATGAATCAGAATGTATGAAATAGAAATAAAGCAGAGGGTCTTCAGGAAACAAAATAGGACAAAATCAAGAGTCATTTTATTATTTTGTATTCATGGCAATCCAGTGCTACTGTGAGAACTCAAAACTTAGAAATTTTTTACTGGATCCAATAGCTTAATGATCCCGCTTAGTTAATTATATGCTGTATTTTATTCACAGTATAGTTTCTGTTGAATTCTGGGGTAATGTCTATGGAGCTGTAGAGGTTGGGCGCCACTAGGACAATGTCTAGTGGAGCTGTGGGGACAGGGATATCCCCAAGACCCTAGAACTATTTAATATAAAGACACCAGCATGCAATTCTGCTGTCATGAATGGATTAGTGTCTAATAAAAGGGTGGGAGGGAACTAGCTTAGGCCTTTTTTGTTCTTCTGCCATCTGCCATGTGAGGACACAGTGTTCCTCCCCTTGGCCCTTTCCATCCTATCTACCATGTGAAGACACCTAAATGGTGCCATCTATGACAAAGGGGCCTTCACATGACACTGAACCTGCCAGTGCCTTGTTCTTGGACTTCCCAGGCTCCCAAACTGTGAGAAATAAATTTCTGGTGTTTGTAAATTACCAAGTCTCAAGTAATTTTTTATAGCAGCACAAACACACTAGAACAATCACCATCTGATGATAACTACTATTAATATTGATGCATAGTTTTCCATTATTATTCATTTCATGTAATCTACAAGTCTATTAGATAAGACAGGTTACCTAATTTGTGGGGTCCAGTGCCAAATGCAAATACAAGGCTCTTTTTTTCAAAAATTAACAAGAATTTCGAGATGGAAATAACAGAACATTAAACCAAGTGCAAAGTTCTTCTAAGCAACTGTGCTGGTTCCATGCACATGAAGCTAGCCCTGATTGTTCAATAAACGTGTGTGTGAATGTTGAAAAACTAGAGTTATTGAAGAAGCTAAAGATCTTTTAAATGTATTGAGGAGATCTCAGGATGACATGAGTGTGGAAATACTGCATGTACTTTTAATCTCTATATCCAGAATGTAATGAAGAATGACATTCTTTTGGAATTAAGAATCCATATGTAGGTAATGGCTAAGAGAAAGAAAAGACACTTGTAGTTATCCAGAAATGCATGTGGCAAAGAGCAAATTAGAGAAATAAATATATTCTACTTAGGTAAAATAGCCAAATAGTAGATCCGAGATAATTACTACAAGATATGTCAGGAAATGTTTACTTTATTAATAGTTTACTAAAATTGATTCTTAAAAAAGGGCAGCAGCATAGGAGTATCTAGGCAAATTGGTCATGGAATGTTGCTAATATTTTGCTAAAATATATCCTTTGCTGCTTATTATTTTATACTTGAAATCACCTCTTTAATGCAGAAGTACAGTACTGATAAATTTTGGACTTCTTTTGCAAATTGGAGAAAAATGGGCTGATTGGAAATTAGTGGTAATGCAGCTTTGGTTCTGCCCTTGAGAGACTTAGGATTTATGTTTCCTAAGATTGCTGTCACCAACCTTGTAAGTAATCAGCAACCCTTGAAACCATAAATAAAGAAATATATTTGCAAGAGGCAGAAACAAAATTATAGGCATATTTATTCCTTGCATATTTCTGACAACAGTATAAATCACCACTAGTGATTACTTTGTGAATTTCGGTGGCTAATTGATATACAGTCAACTTCTGGTCATTTGAAATAATGGAAAGAAACAAAAATATGAAGATTTTAGAGGAGTAGACAACATAAACAGGATGATTTTTAAAGATCTGTATCAAGATTTATTTGGTTAAAATTATTAATTAACATTGTGTAATATTACCAATATTATCATTAATATTTTTGGTATAATCCTAGTTTATATTGCTCTAATATGGTATAATATTATTGTTACAAGTAATTAATATTAACAACTACATAATTTGTGTAAAGCCTTAACTTATCATTAGATAACACAGTGTGGTATGCACAGTATGCACCTTAGCACACAAATCCCCTCATGATAAACTCAGTGACTATATTTATCACACTTGTCTAAGTTTCTCTCTAGACCGTGATTTTGTTAAGCCATGAGGATTATTACTTATCTTTTTATCCCAAGATTAGTAGTCCATTGATTTGAGCACAGATAGATTTCAATAAGGATTTATTTAAAAAAAGAAAGAAGGAAGGAAGGAGGGAGAGAAGGAAAAAAGGAAAGAAGAAAGGAAGGGAAAGAATAAGTGTATTTTTAAGAAGCTTAGAGTATTATTGAGAGAATTCATTCACATAAAACTAGAGAATTACAGGTAACGATGTATAATCAAATGTTACAATATATGTTAATATAAAGTGTGTTGTGTTACGTCATGAAAGCATATTATTTCGTGAATCAGAATTGTCAAGGTAAGTTTCTTGGAAGAGATAGGATGTGAATAGTGACTTAGACTGGGTCCAGATTATGAGCTGGGTGTTCATGGACAAAGGCAAGACTGGAGAAGCAAATTTTAAGCAGAGGAAGTTGGCTGAATAAAGCATGGAGGTGAGAAGAGCAAGGTTTATGCAAGAGAAAGTAAGAAGTCTGAAACAAAGTGTTCTGGTGTTTGTTTTTATGCTTTATTTATTTTTAATATTTTTCTTTATTATTATTACTGTTAACATAGAAGTAAAGAGTTGAATTAAATATACTCCTCAATTCAGGGCAAGCTGCTATATTCTTCTTTTCATTTCAATCCCCAACCCATTCTCGTTTCCTTAATAGGCAACTCCATTAATACATTTATTAATCCTTACGCTCTTCTGCTATGTGAGGGCACAGGTTTCATGTTCTCTGGAGGACACAGTGACATGGTGCCATTTTGGCATCAAAGAGCAAGTCCTTACCAGATACTACATCTGCTGGTGCCTTGCTCTTGGATTTCCCAGCCTCTAGAACTGTGAGGAAATAAATTTTTATTCTACATTCATTGGTTATGCAATTCTCTCTCTCTACATATGTATGTATATACACATATACATGCACACATATACATCCACAGATGCTATAATAGGATGTATACATACTATTATACATAATAATATAGGTATATGTGAGTATACTAATGGTATTAAAGTATATTACTTTGTGATTATTAATTATATCATGGTAATTTTTTATATGTATGTTTACCTCTCTCCATAAGGATCTAAAAGCTTCCAAAACTAATGTTGTAAATACAAACAAGGGAAAGGGACATGAGTTACAAGGGGCGAAGGGGACTAGAGATAAGTAGAAGAGGTAAGTAGCAGAGGGACGGAGAATTTGCACAGTCAGAGCTATCCCTCCTTGCAATGACACACTCATGTATGAATCTAAGAGGAGTCAGACAAGTCTACATTTAAAGTTAGCCATGCTCTTTGTATGAACAAGACTGAAGCAAGAGTATAAATTGAGGCTCACATACAAATATGTAAAGATTATAAATCAAGGTAATAAACAATTAAGTCAATGTATTCTACCCACCTTCTATGACAAAATATTTCATAAACCTTGAAGACTACACTGAACTGCCTTATTAAATATTTTATTAAATGATACTCCAAAGTATTTTTAATACAATGTTTTCTTTCATATAGTTTTATATATTTATAGATTTATCTGTTAATTAGTGGGCATTAGATTATTATAATCTCTAGTATAATAAGGCTATTGCAGCATTTTCATATAAATAGCTAAAGATATCCAAAGCTGCTATTTTCAAATATGGGCTATTGTTATTTGTATACTCACTGGCAAACTACAAATGCTTTTATGTGTCCTAGTGAGACTTACACTTACTGCATTGCTCTTGCAGCTGTGGTGAATAGACATTTAATGTCACTATAAAATGACAATGATTCTGGCAGTGACAATTTAACAGTCATATATATCAATCTATGAGGCAACTGGGAGGGGGACGCTTCTTATTCCAATATGCAAACTTTTTTATGCTATCAACAATTACTCTCTTTTTACATTTTTGTTCTTATTCACTTAACCACCATAATCAAACCACGTAGTGGTAATGACAGTGTTTGGCCTTTCCATTAGCCTTTCAGCTAAAAACCCACAGGAGACATTGATTAATTAATCCTTTCTATCTTTCTTGTTTGATAGCATTATCCATACCAAAAAGTGGCCTTGGCAGATGGCACAGATATAAGATACCTGAATATAAAACACACGAAGAATCCTTTCCTCTGTGTTCAGAATTTATTTTCATACCTTTCTCTCTCACCAGTATAGTACACAGTATATGGTTATGTGAAAAAGAAAACGCAATGCTACCAGAAGTACATTTGATATGGAAACATTCAGGAAGAGATTTAAATATGGCAGTTGTCATACTTCTGGCCAGGATCAGTCCTAGAACATTTGAAATCATGCCCATCTGTTCATTTTCCCCTATGGTTTCCTGAGAAGCATCATCGACACAGAGTGTTCTTCAGGCAAGTGTGTAATTCAGGCAAGTGCCTACTGCCAAGGATTTTGACTGCAAACCCCCATGTAATTTTCTCACCTGATGGATTGAGCTGAACCAATTGAGAGCTATTAGGACTTCTTTTTTTCCCTCAGAATTAAGTCCTTGATTAGAGTCATGATAAATTGGCTTTCTTTCAGAATCATACCTCCATACCCTTTGCCCAAATATGTTTGTCTATTTGTTTATTGGTTGGCTGATTCTTTTCCTTTGTCTTTTTGTCTGTCTGCTTTATGTGTTTGCTTTAAAGGTATTCTGAGATGTAGAGGTTATCACTCAAGCATAAGAAGTCCTCAAGTCATATTTCTGTAACTCATACACGGAGGTCTGGGAGAAGAATTGTTATCTGAAGTCCACAAAGAGCAGAAAAGAAGATCTCAAAAGGTAAAAAAAAAAAAAAAAAAAAAAAAAAAAAAAACCCAAAAAAAAAATTTGTAAAAAAATTTTTAAAAAATATTTTTTTATTTAAAATTAAAAAATTTAAAAATGAAATATATGTTAATTGTAACATAAAAAGTAAAAAAAAAGCTAATAG